>CM075063.1:27280000-27362500 GCA_037428765.1 Rubia yunnanensis
AGACAGGGCATCAAAGATTTCAGTTTCACACTTGTTGACAAGAGTTGGATCGGTTGGTGGGAAGATCCTTTCAATTTAGCCTCCCAAGTGGACCTAGTTTTCCACGGCAGGGACCCTTCTGACTGGGAAATTTTTGTAGAATGGAAATGAGCATTTGTAGAAGATTACGAAAGCGAATAAATTATTCGTTCAAAGTTTGACCCCTATTTCTATAGATGTTGCTAGCTTTTTTGAAGAGGACGATAGGATTTTGAACAGCTTTGTGGGATGTAACGATCATGATGAGAGAATATGGGTTGATGTCCATGGAAAGGTCATAGTAGAAAGAGGATGTCCAAGAAGGTTTTGAAGAAAAGAAAACATAAGAAGTAGCTTCAATCATTGTACTTGTGTTTGTGTTCAAAAGAAATTTATTCCAAGAGGTTGATGCCCTTAAAAGAAGTTGTATGCCACCTAACATAATAATGAAATAGATGTAACCAAGACTTAAACATTACTAGAGGTTTTAAATTTGAAGTTAAACAAACAAGTTAGAAATAGTCAATAATCCTTCATAGTCAAATTTAACTACTAAAGCTAGCTCTATGGAATTTTCACTTTAAAGTCATTATCTAGATCGGTTGTTGATGTGGATCGGTCAAGACGAGGATTGTGGGTTGCCACAAGATGGTGTTCATAGGCTCTTTGTCTCTTCTCCATCTTCAGAGTCCTCTCCCTCATCGTGGAAAACTCTTTTCAAACCCATTTATAGCAATCTCGTATACCTTTGAGGTATGCCTTCTCAGATTCTACAAAAGTTAAACATACAAATATTTATATATATTTATATATGCATTTAGACAATGTACAAGGTTCAATTATTTAAAGTTAATTTCACGCACCTTGTTCCACTCTCAGCCTCTTGCTAGGCTCCCCAACATTCTTGGACTTATCGCACCACTTACCATTAACCAAGATCCACCCCCTATTTTCAAAGTATTTTTTGTCAAAAAACTTAGGTTGCTTCTCTTCACCCAAAACTTCCAACCCTTCAGCATTCTTCAGTATGAGAGTGATCAAACTCCCATATGGGAGGTTCTTCACGACTCTTGGCGTCATGGAAACATGGAGCATGTGCTTAAATATCAATGCCCCGGGGTTCATCTTCCTACTCCCATTGACAAGTAGAACATGTACAAGCAAGTGTAGTTGTGCTCGGTGACACGTCTAGATGATGGAATTAGAGATCTTGCTATGATTTAAAAAACAATGCGATCAACATTTGAAAAATGGGGAAGATAAAAGGTCTTCGGTTTCCCTAAATCCATCGCATCCCATTATAAATACCTAATACTGAGTAGGATAGAGTCTACGTAAGGGGTTTCAATACTTAGTGGCCATTTTCCCCTATGATAACAATCATCCAACGGACTGTCGGGGTCTTCTGGGTGAATGCTCTATGGGTTCCTATACGTGCACTCAAGGATTTCATTCAAAATCCATTTATCTAGGGCTATATAAAATCCTTCTACCCTAGTGGAGTAAGCTTCATTTGGGGGCTCGTGAAGATTACTATAGAATTGACAAACAAAATCAAAATGCGATGATTCGGTACAAGCAAGCAATTTCTCAACACAATGGTCACTAATTTTTTTTGTAAAGTTCCGCTAAACCAATTCTAAAAATCTCGTTGAAATCAGCGGCATAACAATTAATCAATTTCCCACTTGAACATAATAGTTCATACCTCTTTTGAGCACCAAATGAAACAAACTTGATATTGTCGTACCCGCGATTGTTGCCAGTCAATTTAGTGCAACCATTGTGGGAAGAGCTTCCCCTTGCCATTTGGGAGGCCGCCACCATACCTCTCAAAGTTAATATTTATAAGCCCTAAATGCTTACTAGCTACAACTAAGTAGATAGCGGCAAGTCGGGGTCGTCTACGAAGAAGGGGGATCTTCCTAAGCATTTGGACACAAAAGGTTGATATTAGGCTAGTAGTAGACATATGTATATACATATAAAAGCATGTAAATGGGGGGGTATGGTTGGTTAGTTGTCCTAAGTTATGAAATTAAAAAGATAAGATAACTAGCAAGGTTAAGTAACTATGCTAATCATCAAACAAAACTAAGGAAAAGGAGTTTTAAAACTACAAAGATAAAGCCTTGGGGGAAATTGATATCCACTTCCAAACCTAATGTAGATCATTGGACCATTCACTCATCCTATCACATTCATTACTTGACTTAACATTAACATACTTATCTAGCAAGAATCACAACACATTATGCACAAGATGTTCTAAGTTCATGTTCATAGATTTTCATGCAACGGAGCTGAGGAATTTGTCACTTTCCTAACACCCTAACACTTCAATCATAAAAACACTTCCTATTCTCAAACAACATATGACATAAGTGAAGTGAAACATAGCATCAAGAATACATAAATGCTAAATAACAAAGGATTCAAGAACGAGTGAAACAATCTATTCACTACTTCAACTACTTGTTGTGAAGATAAATCCTCTATCCTTCTTAGATAGTAATTTGCAAGAGTGCATTGGACATCTCTTGTCAAACCTCACCAATGACTCCCTTATTACTAAGAGTATCCCATTGATGGCATTTAGCACGAAGAATCAACAAGCTTAGCAACACTTATAAACACTACACCATGTCTAAGCATTTAACCAATTCATGCATTTACACAAGATTAGTCAAGAACGATTGACATTCATAGACCTCTCTCATTTGCTACCTAAAATAAACATTATAACGAATTCGACATCATCACATTCATCTAGCAATTATCAACACACCAACATCATTTAAGAAGCTCTAACTCATGCTCTTGGATTCTACATTAAAAGAGGGGAGAATTAGCTACTTTCTCCCAACCCTAACAAGCAATCATACAAGCAATTCATATACTCAAGCTCCCAACAACATCAATGAAATTAACAATTAACATTCAAAGCCCAATAAATGCACAATAGCAAAACACCAAATAGATAGATATAATGGTTCTTACTACATAGAAATGGAAGCTTCAATCCCTTACTCCCAAGATAAAACTAAGCTAGAGAACTAAAAGACATAATTAAACTACAAAAACTAAGAAAAGAAAGAGGAGAAAACCTAGGGTTTCTAAGCCCAAAAACGCAGGAATAAGAGCTGGGCAAAAGCTGCTGAATGAGAGGAAAGAGAATGGTATTTATAGTACAAAGAAGATAAGGTGAAATTCTGGCCACCCGTCGGTCACGACTCGCGACGGCTCATCGCGACTCGCGACGGCTCATCGCGACTCGCGACGGCTCATCGCGACTCGCGACGGCTCATCGCGACTCGCGACGACAGACGCAAATTTCAGCATTTTTTCTTCTTTCTCTTTTATATCTCATATCCTTCTCCTCTTCAATTCTTCAAAGTCTTCAAAGTTTTCAAAGTCTTCAAACAAATTACCTTGTCACACAAAATTCTTTAAAAAGTGATAAAAATGCAAAAGTCGCTTTTAACCCTCCTTAGATAATTTCAAGGCAAAATGTCATATTTAGAGCACAAAAGTGTACAAAAGTTAATCCCAAAAGCCCTAATATAACCGTATAAAATGGGCACATCACCATTTTACTATCAAAGTCACCTTAGGGATTGAGTGGTTGAAGGGAATTGTGTCTCCGAGGGAAGAAATGGGTGGAGGGTTTTTCTGAATTGACAAAATGAGGGTTTAAGCTCGATTTGGGGATTTTTTTAAAAAAAATACAAGGGAGGTTCCGAGTCCAGAACTTGTTCGGCCCCCTGTTTTCAAATATTCGTTCCTTTGAGAACATGGGTCGAACAAGTTCCGGACTTGGAGCCTGATTTGTCAAATAAAATAAAAGACATGTCATTTGTTTTCCAGATTTGGACCAGAACTGTCAGACAAATTTGGAACTGCGTTTCCGAACTTGGAACACATTTCTCCTTCACATTTTTTTGTGACACGAACATGTGCTAGACTCGTAACCTAGATGCGTCCATTTTTTAAACCCGTGAATGATTTATGAAATCAGAAATAAATGAGATTCAATCAAAAATTTTAAAAGGCATTCATTTCTAAACGGCCTATAAAAAGTTCCAACAATTAATCATCTAAAATAATAATTTAAATGCCACAAATCATTAGGCGTTCATTGCATTCACAAAAAGATAAGTTTAAAACCCTCCAACACATGATACAAAATAAAATCCAACCAAAATTTGATCCCACATATAGAAATTTAAGCAATTGTATCCAAAAATTTTTGTCCTCTCCCACTCCCTAACAATCAAGATCATGTTTTGAACGTCTTCAATGATCCTCGCTATCCTCTTTGTTTGGTTCGGCCTCCTCCTCTTCCTCGCTTTTCGAAAAAACTGGCTTGAACATAGGTGACTCCTCATCCTCGCTTAGCACAAGACTTAAACCATATGATTCCATGAATTGTTGTCATTGCGCATCGGCTCTGACCAACATGTCGCGGGTATGAACCATACCGCTTTGAATGTGGTTAAAGTACTTACCAAGTCGGCTTTTCCAAGTACTTTGTGAACCTATTAGCAGGAGCAAATTACAAACACATAATTCCATAATCATAACATATAATTTGTGGAAAAAATATCATTTGATATTAAAAATTAAATACTTACGAGGAGAAGAACCCTCGACTCTATGAACATCCTCATCCCTAGCCCTTTTTGCATTCTTCGCAGCTTGACATAGAATCACCCGATTCTCCCATCTACCGTTAAACCCAACCTAAAAGTTGTTATTTTGGAACCATGCCGCATCATAGTACTCAAGTCTTTGAGGGCGATCTTGATTTACACCCCTGGCCTTCTTAATCATGGTTGTAATCAAACCACTGTACGGTAGTTCCTTCTTCTTTATATTCGCTACCTTAAGCATGTGCATAAGTATGGTGTACCCGAGATTTATCCTCACACCATCTGTAATGTAGTAGAAGAGCATCACATTACCGATGGTCGGCTCACATATGTGCCCACCCATGGGCAACACATCCAAGCAAACCCACTCATAAATCAGGTGCTGCTCCACTGTTATAACTTGAATGTCATAACTATCCGTAGGGCCCAGGGTTTGTCCCCTTCGTCCAAATATTTTAGAGCCATATCTAAAGGGTTTTATGGAATGTATTCGGTCACCGATGGCCAACCTTTTTGGTGATAGATATCTAGGGAGCTTTGGGGTTCAGTTTTGGTTGTCAAGGCTCTCAACTTGTTTGGGGATTTTCTCCCGAGGGAAATTTAATGCCCGATAGGTTATATGCTGCAAAAATAATACTATGCCCTATGTGATTGGGATTGTGAAATATCCATACATGCCTGAAAAATTGTATGTTGTATATAAGGGAAGTAGATAAAGATCGAGAAACTTGTCAGGTATGTGGTGAGTCTCAATACAAGTTGAAGAGAGGTGTGATTGCAGTGGGTGTGGAAGTTCCATTGAAATCGAAGAAAAGGACACCAGTAAAAGTGTTGTGGTACCTCCCAATCATTCCCTGTTTGAAGAAGTTGTATGCTAGTAGGGAGGATGCCAAGTTGTTGCATTGGCACGTTGATAGAGACCGACCGACCGACAGATGATTTCATAAGACATACTTCATATGATAAGCAATGGAAGAAAGTCTATGCTATATACCCTGAGTTTGGGAAAGATCCTCGGCATTTGAGGTTAGGGTTGTATACAGATGGTATGAATCCTTTTGGTAACATAAGTAGCACATATAGCTCTTGGCCTATTATGTTGGTCATATACAACCTCCCATCTTAGTTGACCATGAAACTTAAGTATGTGTTGCTATATTTAATGATATCAGGTTCGAAGCAACTTGGTAATGATATGGATGTATATCTTGCTCCTCTAGTGGATGATTTGTTGACTTTGTATAATGATGGTGTTAGAGTGTTTGATGGTTTGGTTGATGATTTCTTCACTCTTAAAGCATTGTTATTTTGCACAATTAATTATTTTCCTGCATATGGGAATTTGTCTGGGTAATATGTGAAAGGCCACTTTGCTTGTCCTGTTTGTGAGAAGGACATTGATTTTTGTCAATTAAAACACGGTTGTCAGACAGTTTACCAGGGGCACATGCGGTTTATTCCCGAGGGGCACCCATGGCGATTGGCCCAGAAATGGTTCAATGGGAAAATAGATGCACGAGTTGCACCGGTGCCACGGTCAGGTACACGAATTTATAAAAGTGTTAAGAATATGCCCAATGACTTCGGGAAGAAGAAAAGAAAATATTTCATTGAAGGATGTTGGAAAAAATGCTCAATCTTCTTCAAGCTACCATATTGGGAGCATTTGGAAGTTAGACATTGTCTAGACGCCATGCACTTCGAGAATAATATTTGTGATTCTTTGGTTGGGACGTTGTTAAATACCGCTGGGAAAACAAATGACAGATTGAAGGCTAAGCTATATTTGGTTGAGCTGGGTGTTTGGAATAATCTTAAACCAATGAGTACGAGTGATGATTGTTATTTTCCCCCAACTTTCTATTCAATGTCGCAATCGGAGAATAAATCTTTTTTTGAGACCCTTAGTAGTGTGAAATTACCTGGTGCATACTTGTCCAATATAAGCAGTTCTGTGTCATTTGGGGAGTTGAGGTTGGGTGGGTTGAAGTCACACGATTGTCACAACCTAATGCAGGAATTGAATTTCATTGCCATTCATTCTTCATTGCCTTCTCACGTAAGATTGTGCATTGCAAAGCTCAGTTTTTTTTTCAAATCTATTTGTCGCAAAAGTACTAGTGTAACAAAGTTGGATCGGTTGCAAGTTATGATTGTTGAAGTTCTGTGCCATATGGATATGTATTTCCCTTCCTCTTTTTTTGATATTATGGTCCGGTTGATCGCCTAGTTGGTGCGTGAGATAAAGCAATGTGGTCCAGTATTACGAAGATAGATGTACCCGTTTGAGAGGTACATAAAAATCTTCAAGCACTTTGTGAAAAATTGGTACAGGCCAGATACTAGTACTCTGCAATGATACGTGACAGAAGAGGCCATTGAGTTTTGCACTGACTATATGAAGCAAGTTGAATCTATTGCGGTTCCATTCGGTAGACATGAAAGGATGTATGTGGGAGATTGTTGTTGAAGGGAAATGGGCTTTTGTCGAAGAAAATGAGTTAGAGGAAGTAATTGGATTTGGATTTCATACCACGAGTTATGGGTCTGAAGAAGTCATGTTTCTCGAGGAGGATGATCAGAGTCTTCACAGTTTCCTAAGGTGTAGTGACTATGAATAATGGATGTGGATTGACAGTAAGGGGAAGATCACACGTAGGAAGCATAAGTCAAAGAATGTGGTGATCAAGTAAAGGAAACATAAGTAGTAAGTTAGTGGTTAACAAGTCCTTTTAAAAATTTTGAATCATTCGATAAATTCATGAGTTGAAGTAACATGAACAAATACTTAAATGATAAAAAATTTGAAATCATAATAATTTAGTACTTGGAAAGTAGAAATCATTCAACAAATTCAAATACTAGAATCATCAAAATGCCACAATAAAGTCAAACCACATCAACCTAATCAAGTCTATAAATCTCATTCTTCAACATCTTCAATGTCGGCAGTTGAAGTCAAGTGGTTGATTTGCTGTCGAGAGCTTGAAGCAAGATGTTGCTCATAAGCTCGGTGAGACTTTTCTATGAACTGAATTTTTGCCTTCATTGCTAAAAATTCCTTGCACATCCATTTGTAGCAATCCTTGAAGCCTTTAAAGTAAGACTTTTCAATAACTACAAAGTATATATAACGACGACAAGATAAATTATGTAAACAGTGAGTTAAAGATAAACAACATTTAAACAAATGGCTCTAAATACAATTGTTGAATAACCTTCCCCAATATGTGGCCTCTTCCTTGGCTCTGCTCCCCTCTTGGGCTTATGATACCACTTCCCATCAATCAACATCCAACCCTTGTTCTCAAAGTAAGTCTTCTCATAATACTTCAGGGCTTTTTCCTCACCTTCTATAGTCAACCCCTCAATGCTTCTCAAAATGCGAGTAATTAAACTCCCATAAGGTAGGTGAGTCAAGACCATAGTTGACATTGCAAAAATGCAACAAATGTCTAAAAGTGAATACCTCGGGGTTGATTTTCCTACCCTCTACGATTAAATTGAATAGCATAAGTGTTGCATAATTATGCTCGGTCAAGTGTGTGCCCGAGGGGACCAAACTCCTATTAATAATCTCATATGTAGTACGTTGGTCCATGGGCAAAAGTTTTAGATCAAAGGTCTTAGTTTTCTTATGTTCAACCTCTCGCGCCCAAAGTACCTCACACTACACTTAACCGGGTCAATGTATGGAGGGACAACTTCTTGAGTTCATTTCTCACGATGTTAGCAATCATCCAATGGACCACCGGGACTCTCCAGATAAATATTTGTCGGGTGTAAGTATGGGCAATCTATTACCTTATGAACAATCCATTCACTAAGTGGGATTTCAATAACCCTAACCCTAGTAGCATAATCCCCATTCCCAATTTCTCTTAAATTAGAATAAAATTGGCAAACCAAATTGAAATATGCTCTTTCATTACATGATAGCACATTCTTTACATAATGATCGCTAAATGTTTTAAGGGGAGCATCCAGCCCTAAAGCTAAGAAGGAGTCGAAGTCAACAAGATATGTATCTAATAACTTCCCCTTCTCACGAAAAGCATCATACCAATTTTGAGAAAATTGGGAAACAAACCTTCTAGCATCGTATCCGGGATCATTGTCGGTTGAGTGAGACCTAAAACCACCATGTTTGGAACCTTCTCTAACCATGGAAGACGATGTTGGTGGGATTTTCTAGAATAGGGAGAAGGATGGGCGATTGCGAGCTCGTAAAAGGGAGTAGGGTTTGTTGATTTGGGGATTTTGATTGAATTATGTGCGATGCCCTATTTTTTTAAAAAATAGGAATTACTTTCTGAGGTTGGAAAGCATATATCATGTCTTCTTTATCTTTTGGACGACCAGTTTCCGAGTTCAAAAAAAATTAGTAAAACAAAATACAATGTTCAGTTATTCCAGTTTAGGCGTGGAAACTGCACACGAGCTCGGAAACAATATTACCATGTTTGGAAAGTCGGCCGCCCCTACAAAAGCATCAAGAACTTAATATATTCTGAACTGGTAAACTAACTTTCCGCACTCGGAAAGTGATTCTTCTGTTTTGGACTTCAAAGTAGGTACTCTTTATGAGATTGGAAAGACTCCTGGTCTATAAATGCAAAGAGAAGAGGCATTTACGAACTCGGAAATTTGTTTGCTCTATTAGTCATCTCCAAAATTGAATTTTTTAAAACAATTTCCACATAATCTCCAAAATTGAGATGGATAATTTAGTTTTATATTTAAAATTGAAGTTAATTAAACAATGCAACACTTACCAAAGCTCGATGCCTCTTCTCTCTCTTTTTCCGCTTCGCGAGCCCTCTTGGCAATTTTAGCTTTCTGACCGGGTGCTAGACAGAATGACCATTTGCTGCCAGAGTCAAGATTTAGGCCTGTGTGTTTGAACCAACTCTTTTCGTAGTACTCTTCACGAAGACGCTTATCTTGAGGAATGATGTCCGCATTCTTTAGCATGTAGGTTATCAAACCACCATAGGGAAGGTCTTTCTTCTTCGTCTGCTTAGCTTTCAACATGAATGATATGATAGTGTAACCCGGGTTTACCTTTCTACTCTCCATGATGTAGTAAAACATCATGAGGTTAGCTATAGTAGGCTCACAAGTATGTCCACCAGTGGGGAAAACATTAAGGCATATCCACTCATACACTAGACACTCTTCCCTGGTTAAAATACATATATTAAAACTCTCCGCGTTACCGGCATCGATTCCTACCATCTTAAAATATTAACAACGGGATAAAGAGGAGTAGCATCGCTAACGCCCGACCAAACATGTGTGTGATAAATGTCAAGGGGACCGTTGGGGTCATCGGGCCTCAATTTCTCGACGATGATATAAGGGCAATCTAGGGCTGCATTAATTGTATATGTAGTAACAAATACATCTTTCCCATTGACCCTAGTCATATCCCTATTGTTGCTATTTTTACCCAAAATTGCATAAAATTGAATCACTTTATCAACATAAACCGGCTCATCCATACATAGCAATTTCTCTAGATGTTGGGTTTTGAAATGTGCAAGCAAATAGCCTAGCTTTAAGGGCTCTATGTCCGACGGTAATATATCCTTTGAATTAATAACTTTCCTCTTCGAAAATTCTACATACCTTTGCTCGGCTCCAGAACTGAAAAATTTTGAGGACGAACCCATTTGCATGAGAGGACAATGGCTTTTATCACTAGCCTTTGACTTACCAGTCAAGCTCTTCTTAGTCATTGTCAATAGAATTTTGGGGGCTGATGGTTTTGGAGCTTGAAATTTGCAAATGAGGGTTTTCGAGAATGAATGTGATGGAATTTTATTCGGGGCATTTTAATCTGCCCATTTTTCCTTTTTTTAAGGGGAAAAAGAGTTTCCGAGTTCGGAAATAGATCCGCTCATTCATATTGAAAAGCGGACACATTTACGAGTTCAGAATATACTTTCCCAACTCGGAACCCCTTAATGACGGGATAAAAAAACATAAAGGGTTTTCAAATGGGCATTTACTCCCATTTGAAAATGCGCCATTCCTCTCTTTCTCCCCTCCAAAAACCCTTCCAAACCTATATCATCAATCATTTCCATCTTCAAGTCTTTCATTTCAAGGTTTTATGATTTGAGGTGGGTCTACACATCTCTTCACATCTCTTCACATCCAATTTCTTACTTAAAGTTTGAAATTTCCACAAGGGTTTTCAATGTAATGTAGGTATAACATATGAAGGACTTTTTCATTACCTTTAATTGATAAAAAAGGTAAATGTACTCCTCAATAAATAGCTAGGGTTTATTATTTACTATCATGAATGAGCTAGCACAAATTTTTCATGCTTCTTGCTACCTAAGGTTTGGATTTTGTGATTTTAATGAATTCTATTTTAAGTGGGGTTTGGTAATTAATGATAGGTTGTGTATACTATTAGGGTTTTGTTGCCTTGGTGGTGGGGGTGATAAAAATTTGTTAGTAACTAGAATGGTAAATTTAACATCTATCGAATTTGTTGAATTGCCTAAGGTTTAGTACAACATTTTCTATAAATGTTAATAACTTTTTTTCCCGAGATTAAGGTATTTTTGGACATATTTGTGTGTGTATCATTGAAGCTGGAAACTAGGAAACAGACTCGTGACGATGTGTCATTGTCCCTTAATGTTAACCCACCAACAACGGACACGATGTGGGCTGATGACGACGATACAAAAGATGTGGGAAAACACCAAACTCATTGTAGAGCATTAGAAAGTAGAATGGCTAGGAGAGAGTTAATGTCTTTGGTTTTTGACAAGAAATTCAATTGTGTGTCGGAGCAACGTGCCAAATGGTCTAGTTTGGTGGAGAAGGTTGGTAGAACAGGGGTAGATATCAAGTACGATACTTGGAATAATGTCCCAAATGAATATAAGGACACGTTGTAGAGGGAATGCAAGGTACCTCTAGTGAATCATTTTTCCTACATAATTCTTCTTCAATTTATGTTCACATATACTCCCTATCCTGAAACCACTTTGTTTACTAATCCACGTAGAGGCCTTTTCAAATCGAAGCACAAGATGTTAGTTCTTTGTGAAAGATAGCTATGTTCATGATGTCAAAGAGTTGGCGTGAACATAAATACACTTTGTCCAGAGATTACATATTTAGCGATAAGAAAGGTAATCGGCCATGGGTAACTTATACGCACATTTTACCTACAAGCTGGGAGATTCACAAGAAAAGAGCATTAGAGGATAGTGAAAACGTAAGTAAAACAATATGAAAATTGATAGTGTGATTAAATACATTAAAAATGTCTATAGTGTTAACAATAACCTAAAATCTTGCCTAGGGTACAAGGGGAGTAAAAAAATGTGTTGCCGGGGAGAATAAAATTCCTCACCGATTGAGTCGTGGAGGTTATTGCTTAGCGGCAATTGAGTTTGTAAAGGAATGTCTAGAAGAAGATGTGCAAGCGGCAATAGCGCGCGGGATGACGGAAGATGATGCAAGGTCATTTGTGCAACCAATTTGTGTGGAAGACTTTGAGAGGTGCAATCTATTTCTCAAGGGACTACAAAACAAGAAGGGTCTATATGTCAAGCCCGAAGAGAAACTACTTGCCGAAAGAGTGGTACGTAAATTTTTAGGTAACTACTTCATTACCTTGAACTATATACATGTTATATCAAACTAAAAATAGTATATGTATTTATTTTTTCACCTAGGAAAATTTTAAGAATGATAAATTACAAGGGGATTTTATACCAAGGGATAAACACGACATCCATTGTGAAGCCATGGAATAACCGGACCATCCAGGCCGGGTTGGGGAAATGGGTAGTTTTGGGACACAACGAAAAGTATTTTGGATTTTACGGTCTTACGATGGAGCGGAACCTTTGAGAGTTCATTCTTTGCAAAAAAAACACCAAATTCAGGACAAACGAATTGAGAAACAAGAAATTTTAATTCAGAAGTTGGTCCAACACATCGGCTTAGTTCTTCTGGACAATTTAGAGGACTTAACGTTGGATTGGACACCTCCATCTAGGGGTTCAAAACATTCTCCCAGGGATGTTGAGGTAATTCACGGGGAAATTGTGAAAAATCCAAGAATTGATAGATAATTGTTCAAATCAGACGGCCTCGACACTGCCACACTAGCAATTGAAAAAAGGTACGAACGATCATTTTCTAAATTATGTCACTTTGATTAAATTTTTTATATTTAATGTATATTTTGCCTATGTTTTAGAAATCATGTTTGTGTGAACTATACATTCATTAAGGCGTAGACGATAAGCCGCTACATGTATGCAATGGAGTTTTGCATGAGTTAATGAAACATCATCACTCCATACCAATTGCGGAAGGTCTTTTTAGGGTTTCCTTGGAGAATCCTTTGGTGATGGCGCCCTTTTTCCAATCTCGGACGGAGGACACACGAAATTTGGACGTTCCCGAGGAATGTTCCTTACTTGGCCTTGTAGACTTATATATGCCGATCCTATCAAGGATGGACATTTGAAGGAAACAATGCCTCCTTTGCCAAAACCGGTGTTGGCAAAACCAAAACAGGTCAAAGCCACGTCCAAAATTGTGCCAACAACACCAACTAGAGTTACACCTCCATTGGCAAGATCCAACATCCCTCGAGACTTACCTGACTTTGTACGTGTCCTTCATAATTTTCTACAACCCCATGATTAAAACACAACATTCACATTCTCGGGAAATGAATGCATATTCGGATGCAAACGTGAAATCATGGCGTTATGGAGTAATTTTGAAGACCTATGGAGATGCAAGCTAGTTAATTAGGCGATGATGTATATATACACCTTGTGAGTGATTTTATTCATTTCATTTCAAAATCCAATTTAAATTTCGCTAACCATTATTACAATTCATACCTACTATGAAATTTTCCAGGTACATATTTTTTACAAAGGATGGATTAAATACATGTGCCCAGTGATGATACAGGAAATTGGTTATACAAAACAAAATAGGGTAGACTACATTCGCAAATGCCTAAGCCGGAAGGATAAGACGTTTTTCGCTGCGCTATACATCGAGAGGTTATTTACTACATTCAATTACATGACCAACATTGCGTCCAAAAATTTCAATTCACATCATTATTTTTTTAAGGACCATTGGAGACCAATATTGATAGTACCCACAAAGAAGCAAGTGTATTGGACCGATCCCCTCCATTTCCAACTGTCCGACCAAATTGTTGAGATTCTGGAATCTGCAATGAATTAAAATAATGATTAAACAAGTTGTTGATTTCTCGAGATTGAAATCAAGGTAGATCTACCAATGTGTTCATTTCAAAAATACTATCCTCAATTATTTAGTGCAATAGTCTTGACAATTTATGTTCCTTACATATAGTACAAGAAACCAGCTCAAACTTGGGAGTGCGGATATTATGTCACGTGATACGCGTCCGAGTGGATGGACAAAGTCTAGGAACATATACTTGAACTTGACAAGGAAATTGTACAAATGCCTAGTGGTAATGTTTGTAAATAGATTTTACCATATAATCAATAATATATTGTTATTTTTAGATTTTCAAAAATGATTGGAAACCATATCTGCAAGAAGATATCAATAATATGCGGAATTCATTGGCTAAGCATCTAATTCTCAATCGGTCACACACACTGGGAATCCCAATATTGGTAGGGAAACTCAAGTTAGATAAGAAATGAACCTTAGAAATGTTAGAATAGATTTGTAGCAATTTCTATTCCTTTCTATAGATTATTGTTTGGTGAGCATTATCTATAAATTTTTGTTTAGGTGCAAGATACTATCATGTATTCTTTGGCAATTGTGGTTGTGTATCGAGGTTGTTCTTATGTTGGTAATATTGAAGAACATTTCATGTATCCTTAGCCTCGAGAACCACATGCAGTTAATGAAAGGCACAATGTGGGAGCCGTGCTTGCGTGCTGATGCAAAAGAGGCTAGGGCAAACGCAGTGATCATAGAGTGTGATTAGATGAGGAACAAAAGGATTCAAGAACTTGGGCAATAGGACATCAAGCGTTAAGAAGTCATACTAGAGTTGACCCTGGCCCGATGGAGTGCTTGAATACTACGGAGGGATTTAGAAGCATAGTATAGACTACAAACCGAACGAGCTTGAAGACACATCAAATAGACTTTGGAGACATAGGATCCGACCGTTGATGCACTTCCGGATGACCTGGTGAACCGGGCATCCACTGAAGTCGAGCGAGAGGAAGGAGGTGCCTCCACTGAAGGTTCTAGGGTTGGTTAAGACTAGATTGTAGAAGAACTATAGTAGTAGACTATGACTTTTGGTACTTGCAGATCCCAATTTTGCACTTGATGGATCCTGTGAGTTAAGGATTAAATAAGTATGGATTTGTCTCCACACATTAGTATTGTTCTTCGACATGATAGATTAGATTATTGTGTTCATGACGATCACTCAAATTCTTTTGTTCATGTCGATGTATTTTGTTCGATCTGATTTTACATATAGTGTGTTGCTCTAGGAGGAGTCATGTTCTCAATTTGTGTTTTTCAAGGTGTTTCTAGTTTGGAAAACATAGACCATGTTTTGGATCAAGTGATGTTATAGTTGTTGAAGATCCCTATTTGGCATAGGGATATTGATTACGCTCATCTTTACCAAGTGGTCATGATTTTTGCAGAACGAGTTAATATCCCAAGGGCAATGTTACAGTTTTATTGGATCTCAACTCTGTAATAGTACAGATGGAAAGTCTGGTTGACATTTAATTTAAATATCCTTGCAATAATATAGTTATTTCTAGATGATAGTTAGGTTGGATGTCAATTCCACTCATTGTAATGCTAGTCATTTTCCCCCAACATCTTTGAATGATTGATTTTAAAAAAAGGCTGAATCATATGGCTATTGGGGCCATTAAACTTTTGGCCCATTTAAATTAATTTAGAGTTCTTAAATGCTATAAAAGTATAATTTTAATGCTATTTAATTTTAATTTCTCCATTCTTTATATATACACATGACTGATGCATTGATTTCCTTCATTTTTTTGGTAGTTTATATTTTTCTCTTAAATATTACAATATTCACATTTAAATTTATTTTATATATATACAGTAATGATGTTATGTGGTTATACCCATATTTTTGTTGATAAATATTTCATTACAGACTTGAAAAATACAATGGGGGTGTATATGGTAGCATCACGTTCGAGCAAATTTCATTTTGGAGTTAGAGTAATAAATTTGGTACTTAGATCCCTCCAAGAATGTTGGAGTTGTCGAATCATGAAATTGGCTACACCAAAATGCAGTTCAATAATATACGATTAGAACTTTGTGATTTGGGCATGTATAGATGAAAGGAAAAGCCTCGAAAGTCAGCATTGATTACTTATTCAAAGAATGATTTCCAGTAATAATGAATGTACTATTGCTTAAAATAAATAGAGTACAAAGCAGATAAGGAATACTAGTATTAATATAACTCTAGTATAGTCATCAAACTCTATCCATATCTAATCAAATATTTGAATGATTCTAATACCCCCCTCAAGTGAAGTGTCGGATGCTTAGCGATGCAAAGCTTGAACCTAAAGAATTCAAATAGTGTACGGGAAAGCCCTTTGGTGAAGATGTCTGCAATCTGAAGAGCAATAGGAACATGAGCAACACGCAACTTGCTAGTACCAACCAACTCTCAAAATAAAGTGATAGTTGATGTCGATGTGCTTTGCCTGCTAATGAGCAACTGGATTCTGAGCCAAGAAGATGGCACTAATGTTGTCGCATAACAGTAGCGAAGAACCAGAAAGTGGAACACGAAGATAACGAAGAGTGTGGGTCAGTCAAACAATCCCAGAGGTGGTGTTGGTGAGAGCCCGATAATTAGACTCCGTGCTCGAACGAGAAACAATGGGCTATTTTTTTGCACTCCAGAAAACAAGGTTTCCACCAAGAAAAATAGCATAACCATATGTAGATCGATGGGTATCTAGACAACGGGCCCAATCAGCATTAGAATAACCCAACACCTCAGAAGAACTGGCTGACCAAAAAGTGAAACCGAAATTCATGGTACCTCGAACATATCAAAAAATCCAAGTGACCATATCAAAATGATTGTCATGAGGGTCCTGAAGATACTGACTTACTGTGTTGATTGCAAAGGCCAAGTCAGGACGAGTAATCGTTGGGTACTGAAGAGTCCCAACAAGGGCGTGGTAAAGAGTTGGATTCCAAAATGGAGGGCTGGTGGAGCCGTGGAGCTGAGAGCCTGGCACAAAAGGGGTAGAGACTAGGGCATTATCAGACATCCCAACACAAGTGAGAATATCCCTGGCATACTTAGCTTGGCCGAGAAGTAAACCTGAGACACAGGGTGTAACTTCCAAACCAAGAATGTAGTGAAGAGTGCCCAAATCCTTGATTGCAAACCTTCGATGTGTCTGAGCAATGAACTATCGTAGAAGAGCCTAGTCGTTGCCTGTAAGTTTGATATCATTAACATAAACCAACAAGTTTAGCAATAACGAGCCACGAGACTGAACAAAAAGAGAAGTGTCAGCTAAACTGCAGCAAAGTCGGGCTAAACCAAATAAGTACTGAATCTACCAGGCCCGCGGAGCTTTCTTAAAACCGTAAATGGCCTTACGCAGACGACAAACATAATCCAAGTGAAGTGGATTCTTGTAACCAACGGGCTGTGCCATATAGATTGGAATATCAATAATGCCATTAAGAAAAGTATTCTTGACATCCAGCTGATAAATTGGCTATGAGCACATCGTAGCAATAGTCAGAACAGTACAAACTATGGATGCTACTAAAAATGTGATCAAAGTCAAAACCCAAAATCTGTGAGAAACCCTGCACCACATGTCTAGCTTTATGACACTCAATAGTGCCATTTGGACGATACTTTAGCCAATAAAGCCATTTGGAGCCAACAATGTTGACGTCCGATAGGCGAAGCACCAAATCCCAAGTTCGCTATCCACGAAGAGCTGCTATCTCATCATCCATAGTAGAAACCCAAGATGGATCCTGAAGAGCAGTGCGATAATCTGTGGGCTCAGATTGAGCAAGTAAGGTAGCAGTAAAACCGTGAGCCATTAAATGAATGCGAGGCTAGTGTGGATATCCTCACTTGCCAATCGAGTAGCCATTCGATAGTGCGAGGCCGAGGTGGAGACCGGAGGAGCAATTGTGGCCGACAAAGTGAGGTGGGTGGCGAACCTAATTAGCTGGTCGGTGAACCAAGTGAGCTGGACGATGGTGAGATAGGCGGAGCAAGATGCGTCAGAGTGGCCACTAGATTGTTTGAATTAGCAAAGCAGATAGAAAAAGGTGTCGTAGTCGGTGATGGCGATAGCATCGATCAGCTAGGGGGACTGGCAACCGAAGTGACTAGCCGAGCAGAAGAAGATGCCATCGTGTAGGAAGCAGGAATATCAGGTGATGCATCAGTGGGATCCAAAAGATTAGAGACATCCAGAGAGAACGGAGATACTGAAGTAGAACCATCGGCATAAGGGTAGGAAGTTTCGTTAAACCGAGCATGTCCGGTGACATATATCTTTCCAGATGTAGGATCTAAACATCGATATCCCTTGTAATGGGAGTTGTACTCAAGAAAGATACAGGGAAAACTGCGGGGAGCGAGTTTGTGAGCTGCATATGGACGAATATAAGGGTACACACGACAACCGAATACATTGAAGTTCGTGTATATGGGAACCCAACCATTAATAACTTCAATGGTGATCGCACACCAAGAACAGGAGTGGGTAGTCGATTTATGGTATAAGCGGCTCCAGCATAGTCATGAGGCCGGTGAGAGAGTGACATGAGAGTGGTATAACATAGATAAGACCATCTCAGCAATGTGGCGGTGCTTGCACTCAACTTGACTATTCTGCTCAGGAGTCTACAGGCAAGAAATCCGATGATGAATTCCCTTTGTCTGAAAGTGAAAGTGTAAGCGACAATTTACAAACTCACTTCCCCCATCATTCTGAAACACCTTAATGGTGGAAGAAGATTGGTTCTCCACAAAAGCCTCAAACTGGCGATACGCATCCCAAAAATTAGATTTGCGGCGCAGTGGGTAAAACCACAAGAGTCAGGAATGATCATCAAGAAAAATAGCATAGTAGGAGAAACCATCAGCATATAAAATAGAAGGGGGTCCCCATAAGTCACAATGAACGAGATCAAATACCTTAGCAATACGTTTCTCATTGGTATAAAAAGATAAACGTTTCCCTTTAGCTTTTTCACACGCATCACAAAGGGTAGGTTTAGGCAAAATCGATGAGACAGATAAAGATCCAGAAGCTTGAAAACCAGAAATAACGAAATGTGGGACATGACCAAGTCTAGCATGCCAGGTTTCAAAAGATGCACACGACTTCTTTAATTCTACAGTAGACAGCAAATCAGATGCGCCATAGTCTAAAATATAAAGCCCATTTTCACTATGACCGTGACCAAAAGTTTCACTAGTGATTTTATGTCGAAAAATAAATGAGCAATCATCAAAGCAGACAACATCATTTAAATCCCGAGTTAATTTGCTAATCGAAGGCATTTTTTAGTAATATCAGGCACAATAAGCACATCATAAAGAGACATGGACTTAGAATTCCGAGAATCACCAACATGAGTAATAAGGAATTGAGAAACATTACCAACGGTGATACAGTGAGAACCATCATAAGATGTCACATGATCAACAGCAATGGGGGACGATGCCATGTGTTTTGTAGCGATAGAGTCTACAATCCACTTGTAACCATGGTGCTTAGATTTTGAGATACCACCAAAAACAACCATAGTGCAAAGTGGTAAAGTGGCAAGGGCGAATAACAATTGAATATTTGCGATAAACTCGGTGCGCAAGGCGTTGGCTGAAGACAAGAATTCTAGCGCGTGGGATTGGCGTGCTTGGATGGTGCGCTTGGCTTTATGCACCTATGGACAGCTACTCATGCAGATCAATCTTCTAGAAAGCTCCATCAAATAATTGCCTCCTACCGCCGAGAACACCAATCAGCTATAAGACTGCCACTCAGTGGCGGAACTAGGGGGGCGAGGGGGTGCTAGCGCCTCCCCTAAGATCCGGCGGCCCAGAATTTAGGCCTAGGGCCACCGGAAGCCACCGGATTCCGCCCCCCTTGAGTTGTCATCATTGCCGGGGCGAGGGAGTGGCTGGGGAGGTGCCGAGGTGGAGGCGAGCAGCGGCGTGAGAGGCGGAGGCGCGCAGCGGCGTGAAGGCGGAGGCGCGCAGCGGCGTGCGTGAGAGGAGGAGCAGCGGTGGCGCGCGCAGCGGCGAGAGCGAGGCGGGAGGGAAGAAAGCTGAGGAAGACAACATTTTTTTATTTTTTTTTTGGTATAACTAAACAAAACGACGTCGTTTTGGCTAAGTGAAACGACAACGTTTTGCTTAGCGGGTTAAAAAAAAATAAAAGGCCAATTGGGCTGAGCCCAATTGGCCAAACAAAATTAATAACCTAACCTAAGAAACTAAGGCAAACGAAGTAGCAGCAAGCCAGCAATTAGCAAAGGCCAAACTTGCCTCTCCATTCTCCAAGACTCCAAATCATCCGCCACTGCGCACACACCGCCGCCGCCACTGCGCACACACCGCCGCCGCCACCTGCAGCCGCCGCGCCGCCGCCGCCTGCCGCTCCATCCCTTCTACAACCACTATCAGCAACCAACCAAGAGCAAGGTATCAAGGGACTAATATATTTTTGTTATGTAATGTTGAATAACTTGAATTTGTATGAAATTGTGAATATTGAATTTAGATATGATTATATGAATAATTTAGTGATTGTGTTGAAATTGTGAAATTGTGCTAAATATAGATTTGAATAATTTGACATATTTAATTAGACATATATATTTAATTAGACATATTTAATTAGACATATTTAATTAGACATATTTAATTAGACATTGTTTTGAGACATGTTTAATTAGACATTTTTTTGAGACATATTTAATTAGACATATTTAATTAGATATATTTAATTAGACATATTTAATTAGACATATTTAATTAGACATATTTAATTAGACATATTTAATTAGACATATTTAATTAGACATATTTAATTAGACATATTTAATTTGGCATATTTAATTAGACATATTTTTGAGAAATTGTGAATATTGAATAGCATATACATATTTAATTTGACATATTTTTCTTATTTTATGGAAAATAGGATATGGATAAATTCTTAATTCGAAGTAGTGGATCATCTATTTTTAAGAGACCGAGTGAATCAAATGAAGAAAGGATTAATGAAGAGGGTAGTAGTCAAAAACATTCTCGTGTTGAGTTCAATTCGGATGATGTTATAAATGATCCCGGGAAACGTAAACCTATTAAGGATTTTGATGTTTCTATTAGAGATCAAGTGATGAGAGAATATGTGTTGAGAGGTCCTCTGTAGAAAATCGTTCCCGCCTTCATCAACAACTTAGTACTTTCATTCATAATGTGCAACTTGATCATGAGTTTTTGGCTGTTGGGGACTTTGGAAGTCTTGCTCAAAAGATGGTTCAAACAAGTAGGCATACATGTTTTCCACTGGTATATCGTCTTATTGAGTTAACCTTAGTTTTACCAGTTGCAACTGCTTCTGTTGAACGAGTTTTTTCAGCCATGAAGAGAATCGAGACTGATTTACGCAACAAAATGGGAGATGAATAGATGAATGATGTTATGACAGTGCATATTGAGAAGGAGATTTTTGTTGGGATTGATAATGAACCAATTTTGCAACGTTATCAGCGTATGCAACATCGTAGAACTCAGTTGTCTCCTGTGGTTAGTGGTTCTAGTTCTAGCAACCCAAGTATTGGAACGTAGTTTTTTATGCAGTGATAGCTTTTTGTTGTAAAAATCTAATTAGTATGTATTCATATTATTATGTAAGCGTTGTTAGTTAAAATTATTTTATTTAGCGTTGCAAAAAAAATTTTAACCTCTTTTTCGCCCCCCCTAACATATACTCCTGGTTCCGCCACTGCTGCCACTTCCGGAGAAAGATGTCGTGGGGAGAGATGGCAGAAGAACGCGGCCTGAGAAGATGAATCAGACGTTGGAAAAGAAGACATTGGATGCCGAATCAGATGTCGGAGAAGAAGCCTTAATCTGACGCTGAACACTACTGGAAGACATCGGAGAAATGGGGATCCCGAGAGCACCGACAAAAATTGAAGATCTGTAAAGAAGGCCGCTGCCAGATTAGATGACGGACGCCAGAAATGACGACGACGTAGACCTGTCGGTGCAGATGACGTCGGTCGTATAAAGAATGGTCGTAGATGACGCTGGTCGACGATGAAAACTTCTGGAAAATGGAGAGAGTCTACCCGAAAATAGAGATGATGCCGAAAGAAGCATTGCCGAGGGTGACCAGAAGAGTGGACAGAAAGGACTACCGAAAGTCACCGGAACTTGACCGGAAGTTAGCCGGGATATGGTGGCAGTTTGGATGGCCGAAAAACAGAGAAGAAGGGGGGATGGGGCAGAAATTTGGATTTAGGGTTTAGTTTCCTAACTTGCTCTGAATTATGCCAGGAAAGAATGATTTTCCGTAAGAATGAATGTATTAGTACTGCTCAGACAAAGTTTACAAAACAAGGAATACTAGTACTAATATAACTATAGTCTAGTCATCAAACTCTATCCATATCTAATCAGATATTTGAGTGATTCAAACACTTGTATACAATTTCGGAAAATTACTATGTGATCCAAAATTGTGTTACCTCATTACTCCAACCCGACTTGACAAACAAAGTTCAACCCATTTCAACCCAAACCCGAATCCAAACCTGACCCGAAGATCAGAAATTTACATTTCTGATCGATCGAACTAACATGAGAATAGAACCAAGACAAATCTCTCGACATTTACGAAAATACTAGAAAACAACATCAAATATTATCATTATTCCATCGCCCACGAGACCCTCGAGGCCGAATACAGTGCTGATCTTACTACACTGCTAAAATAACCTGAACTGAATCTTGCAACACACCAACAAACACATGTAGAACTAGAAAAATCACGTCACGTTAAATTTGAACTTCATCTCCACATCTCCTAATAATCATCGCATTGAAACCTGACCGCAGATGTTTTGTGCACGTGACAATTTTCCATTATTCTAGCGTGTTCAATCTGCAGTCTGCACTGATTCCCGGAGAGCCAACTGGAGGCTTTTGATCAGCTCCTGCATTGTAAGGCTAAATTCTGCATCCATCTAAGGAAAAAAGAGCAATAAAATGCTTTATTGGATCATGAAATATGAATATTCTTGTGGTTAGAAGATAAAAAAACTTTGGTTGGCTCACCAGAGCTATAACAGTAATATCCAGAGCAAAAGTGCCAAATGGTGCAACACTAGTACTGACAACGGAGAGATTGAGCTTCTCTACTTGAGAAAGCAATGTCACAAGAATCCCTTTGTGTTTTTCACAGTGGACTCTCAGCAGGATATTCTTATTGCATACTTTTGCTTCGATTTCGGGTAGTGGCAATTCCTCGTAACTGCCCCCACCATCACCAACACCAGTCTCATCCGATGATCCCTCATCTTCGAGCATCACACGCGATCGTTTCACCAACACGAGCGATTTCGTGGTCTGTTTCGCGGCTTGTTCTTCCAGGGCCTTCACCCTCCCCTGGAGATACTTCAAGTAGTCAATCGCGCCTCCGAGAACCGAAGTTTTATCCATCTGAAACAATCAAACAAAGAAAAATAAGGATGTTTTGGTTTTTGGGGAGGGAAATTGTACAAGTTTGTGCTGTTCTTTATAGTAATGGATCTGTGAAGAGGATATGCCTTTTGTTTGGACACTGTAAGCGGACATGTATTAATTTAATATGCCTCGCTTTCCACGTGCCATCACAATATATACGAAGTCTCATGCGTTACACCATACCTTAATTTCTGAATAAAGAAAAAATAAGATAAAATGTTTCTTCGTACCTTCTTTAGGCCGGGGACTATGGCTGAAAGCGCCATGAACCGCTGACTGAGCAGCTCACGTCGCTTTCTTTCAGCCATTATGTGATCATAAGTTTGCGAAGGAGGCCTAATGCGGCCACCGGACTTTTTAGGTTTGTGAGGAGTTTTGGTGGTGACTACAGCTTCCTCCAAATTTAGAAACGTTGTTAAAACCTCGGAAACTGCATCATCTTGATCATGGTTTATTTCTGGCATAGTTGGATTGCCAAATGTGAGAGTCATTGGAGAAGAGTTAGGTTTCGGGGTGAAATTACTGGTAATATTATTGCCTCCATTAATGGTGGTGCTTAATTCCATGGCTGAAAGTACAGACAAATTTGTTGAGGAGTTTGTTGGAATATTCATGTTAGGGCTGTGGGATTGTGTGTTTTGTTCGGGAGATAAACAGGCAAGGAATTGATCTTCTCCAAAAGTAGCGGATATTTCGTCATCAAGAAAGTCCATGAAATCGCATTCATCATTCAGAAATGAATCAACCATTTCCTGCATGCAGTTTAAATTCAAATTTCAAAGTCAAAATTTTTATTTGAAAACCAATTTTTCATAATCACGAAGATTTATTCATTTTGATAGGATATCTTGATTGATATCAAGATATCTTTGTACATATTTAGAATAGGCTAAGTTCATTGTATTTACTAAACTTGTATTCTATTTATTATTAATACGACAGACACACCAAGTATGGTGAATTACATTTTCATGGTATCAGACAGGTAAATCCAAAATTACTTTGTCTTTACTCAAAATACATCCTGATTAGGTGATTGCTGTAAACCCTAATCTCCAGTCAAAGTCTAGCCTTTTCCCCCAATCTCGAATTCTTAATTCTTGCTTCATCCTCACGATGGCAGCAACTCCATTGAGCTATACCACCCTCATTCATATGTTACCCATTAAACTAAATTCGGGCAATTATATGATGTGGAAATCACAAGTTCAAGTGCTTCTCGAATCGGAAAACTTGTTTGGCTACCTTGACGGATCGATCCCCAAGCCTATAGCTTCCGCCAAAGACTTTGCTTCGTCGGCAACACACTTGGGATCTTGTTCCTCGTCCTTCCGGTGTGAATGTTGTTGGCTCAAAATGGGTTTACCGTATCAAGCGTCTTCAAGATGGCAGCATTGATCGGTACAAAGCACGGCTTGTTGCTCAGGGTTTTTCCCAGCTACCCAGTTTCGACTTTACCCATACCTTCAGTCCTGTCATTAAGGTCTCTACTGTTCATATCATTTTGTCTCTCGCCACCATTTTCTCCTGGCTGCTCCATCAGCTGGATGTTAAGAATGCATTCCTTAACGGTCTTCTTGATGCTCCCGTCTACATGGAACAACCAGCTGGTTTTTCTGATCCTGCTCGTCCGAATTATGTTTGTTGTCTTCGCAAGGCCATCTACGGACTTAAACAGGCTCCACGAGCATGGTTTCAATGTTTCAGCTCTTATCTTCTCCGTCTGGGATTCCGGTGTAGTTTTGCTGATACTTCACTGTTCGTCTTCTCTCAGGGATCGAAGATTCTATATCTGTTGGTGTATGTGGATGACATCATTCTTACCGGTAATGACTCCAGTCTTCATCGTCGATTCATTGATCGCACTGACCGTGAGTTTTCCATCAAGGATCTTGGGGCTCTACACTATTTCTTGGGTTTAGAGGTTTCCCGCTCATCTTCTGGTCTTTTTCTCGGGCAAGCCAAGTATGCCATGGAGATTCTTCAGCGTGCGGGTATGACGGATGCTGCTCCAGTTTCTACACCCTTTGTTCCTGGTTCACAGCTTCTTGGCTCTTCGGGCTCTGAGTTCTTTAACCCTAAGCTCTACCGCTCTCTTGTTGGTGCATTGCAATACTTAACTATTACTCGGCCGGATCTGTCTTATGCAATTAACTCTGTTAGTCAGTTTCTGCAGTCACCTCGTGATGCTCATTTTGCGGCTGTCACTCGCATTCTGCGTTATGTTCGCGGCACGCTTCACTATGGTCTCATTTTTCGCCCGTCTTCCGGACGTCTTTCCATTTTGGGATATTCTTATGCGGATTGGGCTCGCTGCCTTGAGACTCGTCATTCTACCTATGGTTATGCCATTTTTCTTGGCGGTAATCTCGTCTCTTGGAGTGCCAAGAAGCAACCTACTGTTTCTCGGTCCAGTTGTGAGGCTGAATATCGTGCTATGGCAAACTCTGCTGCTGAACTTGCTTGGTTGTGCAATCTGCTCAAGGACCTTCGTGTTCCTCTGTCCTCGTCGCCTCTTCTGCTTTGTGACAACAGTAGTGCCATCTTCCTTGCTCAGAATCCGGTTGCTCACAAGCGGGCCAAGCATATTGACATTGACTACCACTTTGTTCGTGAGCTCGTTACCTCTGGCAAGCTCCGTGTTAGTCATGTCACGTCATCCTTGCAGGTTGCTGATATTTTTACTAAGGGTCTGTATAGTACATTATTTAATCTGTTTCGTTCCAAGCTTTGCGTATCTAGTAATCCTACGCTTAGCTTGGGGGGGTGATAGGATATCTTGATTGATATCAAGATATCTTTGTACATATTTAGAATAGGCTAAGTTCATTGTATCAACTAGACTTGTATTTTATTTATTGTTAATACGACAGACACACCAAGTATGGTGAATTGCACTTTCACATTTACTTGTTTGGGAAGAAAAGAGAAGAAGAATTATCGCAGAGGAAATTAGTTTTCATGAAGTAGGATGAGGACACCAAATTAAGCATTGCTAGATGGGGTGCTGATCAAATTCAACTGGAGAGTAAATATGTAAATTGAGGATATACTGGACAAGAAAAAACTAAACACTGAACGAAAACGTGTTTATCCTCCGATCTATACTTACTGCTGGATAAACAACTACCAAACTAAATCAAAATATTTGCATACAATCACTTGTCAAAAAGCATTGGATTTGAATCAAATGTTGATTAAAACTTGATTAATATATTCATTGAAATGTTGGATTTTCCGGCTTTCTGTAGCATAAATCCACTTGTCAATCAGTAATTATCCCTGTTGAAAGTGTCTCTACGTCCCAATTATATTCTTTATTTTCTAAAACTTTATATACCACTGTTAACTTCATTATTCATATGTAATGATTTACACGTAGTCTTGTTTTAGTCAGGGACCTTTCAGTAATTATTCCCCATCCTTTTTCACATCTCTTACGGGGAACTTTCCCCAATCCTTTCTTAGAGGAGAGAAAATGTGTAGAGGAACAGAAAAAGATTTACGGAAAGATTTCTACCTAAAATTTATGTTGTCTCACATGAGACTATCTCAGTGATGTATTAATAAAAAATTAATATTTAAAAATGCACATTACAACTAAGGGGTGCCTCATGTCAGACCAATTATTGCAAATCTCACTCCAATAACTTTAAAGGTCAAATTATAATTATTTATATTTTAAAGAAATTTCAAATTACGAACCTCATTGCAATAAATGAAAATAAACATCAAATGACACTATTAGTTATACTCCCTCCATCCCAAAAAAATGATGTTTTTACCTTTTCACGGTTTTCAGTGATCATGTTTGATCGTCAATATCTTTAGTTACATAAAACAATTTTGAATAAAAAATTGATATTTAGAAAAAATATATTAAAATGAATTTAACAGTATCTCACATGATATTTTTATTATATATTTATTTATATTTAGGGTCAAAGTTTACAACGTTTGACTTGGAAAAAGTAAATGTGCAATTTATGCTGGGAGGAAGGTGTATTATTTATAAAATGACATCGTCTTAGACTGTATAAAACAAGAATTTGAGAATAACTAATCCAAAAATATTTATATTAAACCCGTTTATTCCCAATTACAATTGAATTGCATTGAATATACCAGTGGAATACCATTGCGAGCGATATTATTAATTCAACTATTAGAATTAAATTTTATATACATTTTAAGTCTTACATTTAAATTGAAAATAATGAATTTTAGTTAAAATTCTAAAGTTTAGTTATGTAAGTTATGAAGTGAAATAATCGATTTAGTTAGAAACCATTAAATATTGAACACAATAAAAATTAATTATTTTTATAATATTGCATTCAAATTATTTAAAAATAATTATTTATATGTTTAGATTCATTTTAAAAGGTTATCATAATTATATGTATCTCATTGCAATAAATAAAATTATATATCAAATGACCCGATCAGTCTCTCTCATTAAAAAATATCTTATAGTTAGTCGGTATAAAATAAGACTTTGTCGTATATATATAAATAAATAAAATAAGACTTTTTCATGTATAAAATCAGTAGCATATTGTAGTATTAGTATGTTATTTTTAGACAAGTTAGGTTTAGGTTAGTCAAAATGACTTCAGTATCCTCGATTATATTTTAACAATTTATTATTGATTATACATATAAAAGAATTAAAATCAGTAGCATATTGTTATATTAGTATGTTATTTTTAGACAACTTATGTTTAGGTTGGTAAAAATGACTTTAATATTTCCGTTTGACAGCACCAAAGAAAACAATTTCTATTCTATGGTGTCTGGTATAAGTGAAAATGATCTATATGAATCAACCTGAGTTGAACTAGATACAGTCCAAGAGAAGAAGATCTTTTATCAGTGAATATTTATGATCAAAATGAACAAATATTAATAATAAAATAACAATAACATATATAAGAACCACGACAGTATAATCAGGACGGAATGAGCACTATAAAATGAGTGCGATTAACCAGAATTCAGAATTCCTAATACACAACACAAAATTTTATCAATTAACTGACAACTCATTCAAATACGGGGAGTAAACAAGTTTTAAATCCTGAACACATGTCCAATACTATACTTGTCCACTATCACCAGAACAAGTGTTTGTCACCCGAGCAATTTAAAAGAAAAATATCCGAATTTACAAAATCCATGAACACTAAAGGCAGTCCATTCCATCACTGCGTCAGAAGGGATTAAAACCAAATAAACAGAAAATGAATTCGCGCGTACCAGTTCAGATGACCATGAGCTGACTGAATGTGGAGTGAACAAGAGATCGATCTCACCTGAAGATGTGGTCTGCACTAGTAACTAAGTAGGCTTTGATAATGATGTATGTATATAGAGAGATGGAGGAGGCTACAGTTAAGGACAATAATTGAGGAGCAAATAATGTAACAATGTCGGAATTTGATATTCAGGCGCTTCAAAACCACCCTTCTGCGCTCTCTTGGGGTGGTACGAGGCTCGACTGATGGGGCGACGCGGGTGAAGTTTGGAGCGGAAGCAATCACGTACGGTTTCTTTTAATACGCTGCGCTCCCTTTCCTTTAATTTGGCGCGTGCTTCCTTGCATGCTCACATGTGGTCGCTAATTCACACACTACTTTTTCTTTTTCAGACCAAGTCCTTCCTTTTATAGAATATTATTTCTTGGATTTTGAAATTTTGTTTTACCTAATTATATTAATTATTGCTACCATGCTCCAACATAACCTATCTAACCAAGTATTTAATACAATAAAGAATGAACGCATGAGACTTGGTCATGTAGTTCAGTGAAATTCACCTATATATGCAGGGTCCGGTCCAGTTCAGAATGAATTCACTAATCAGAAAAATCGACACCGTACAAAGTACATCATACAATTATACTTATCTTATCTAATCATAGCGTATGAATTCTGCAAGCTCCCCTTGCTACCGATTCGCCCTGATCAGACTCCCTCTAACCTCTAAACTCGCCGATGCTGGATCTCCTCCTCCCGAAGAATTAAGGTATACGACTTGATCAAAAGGTTATGATCATGTTGGAACACAAACAAAAGCTCTTGAGCACTTCTCGAAAAAATCAAAAACCTTGATGCTGATTTTCTTCAATTAAAAGCGTAATTAGCTCAGCCATAATGTCTTTTACTTATACCAGTTTCACGCATCATCTTATGTGCGAAAATAATTCTTTCCCCATCTCAATTTCTGGTTACAATCAAATCTCTTGAAGACAGGAATTATCAAATTTAATCCCTTAAAGTAAGAAATTAGAATATATTCCATCCAATCAACCCAAATCCTTTTTCGAAAGGAATATTATCAAATCAATACCAATTTCCATAAAACCAGACCAATCTCATAAATATAGAAATTGATGAATTCTTCGATCACAACTCTTGGACGGAAATATATCTTCCACACATTTCTTCACAATTTCCATATATCACACGGATTTTCTTATTTGATGTTTCAACACAAACTATTCTATTTATTCATAATTTCCACAAATTTTCAATCAACTAAATATAGACTTTACAATCCCCTTACCCATTTTGTGGACCCATCAAACTTTTGGACTTTCAACACAAAAGACTATGCAAATAGAAGAGTCAAAATCAATCCACTATGGATGTTGGAACACGAGATCAGAAAATCTAACTCCACCTAAATTCCATAGCTCCAAAACAAAATCACCTCAACATCCATGTTGGAACATCAAACAAATAGTCAGTACTAATGCCATCCAGAGTACTAATTAAACCATGCTAGAGCACCAATCCAACAGAACCAATAAATATCAGAAGTCCAAGAATTCGAAATAACCAACAAGAAATCCAAAAGCACTTCTCCTTGGGGCACAATGCATGCCAAAATCTTAAAAAATCATCATAAAATCAATCAAAAACAGTAAATAAAATGTTTATTTGTCGTTATTTGTCATTATTGTATATGATATTATTGAATTTATTGTAATGAATAGTTTTAAAATATCAATTTTTCATTTATCGTTATTATAAGTAGATAAAAATATTAACAGTCAAATATGTTTCTTGAATAGTGTGATAATGATTGATGTGCAAACAGAGCTAGGATGGAGGGAGTACTACCTTTATCTGAGTATAAATGGTATAGTTGACTTTTTGGAGTTAAAATTAACCCAACTTCAATCATTTTATTATATTATTTTATATACAAGATTATTATCATGTATTATATACAACTATATATATGTATTAAAATCATTTTTAAAGATTTTTTTCACACACAAAGAATTTTTTCATGTAAAATATATCTCCCTCTCCACCTTCGTCCCCCGTAATCCCAGGTGGTGGTGCCATGGCAAAGCCAGAGAGAGCTCTCCCATTCTTTTACTTCCAAATGTTAAACAGAACCCTCACTGATACCTTATTTAAACTGATCAGAGCTCTATTCAATCCAAAACAAAGAGTTGAGCACCTAGGGGAACTCTGTCTGAAATTCACTGATGCAAAATGCGATCGTCTTGAAGCCCCACTCTGATTGACCTTAATTGAAAATTTTGTGAGGAGTAGGTCGTAAATGGAGAAACTCATAAGGGACATTCATATTACAGGTTTTAAAGGGCAAAACAATATCAATCTTTTGGATAATCGCCAAGTCTTAATCCACTTCAATCTTCCAGATGGTTACTACATATACTGGGCCACAAGATCTATAATTTTTTATTCTATTCAATTCGTATGGAGAAATAAACTCCAAACTTTAATCCCAAAGCCGACTCGCGAATTGTCCAAGTATGGGTTTCTCTCTATGGTTTACCCCCAACAAATTTTTTATCAATGGGCAATGATGTCAACAGGGATCTTAATTAAGACTCTGATCAAAGTTGATAAGGCCGCACTCAATAGAAAAGGTCATGTGTAGCAATATCGTGTGTTGAAATTGATCACTCTGTCATTGCGTGAAAGGGTTTGGACTCAATTTAGGGGAACCAGATTATGGAAATATGTTGACTACGTGAATATTTCTAGTGCTTGAAATTAGGTCACGTTGGCTCGGTCTGCGGGTTTGAACCCACTCGATTATCGCTAAATGCCTGGAGGCCAAAGGATAAACTACCTAATGACAAAGAAACATATAAGATGTTTGCTCCCATTCAAGAATAGAGATGGATATCAAGTAATAATGCTTTTCCCTTTCTAAGAAAGCTTGTGTACCAGTGTTGAGGAAGGAAACTAATAATGCCATGCAGGTACTACCACTAGTAAAAAGAGCTCTATTAAATGTGCCGTTAGAAGATGTTTCCATCGCAACCACATATAATTGAGGTCCGAAAGGCATTCCGAGTTCGAAAGTTCCTCCCAGATCCTTTTAAAGGTGGTTCGAATTAATTAAAGGTGGTTCCGCCTTTAATGGTGATCGATTAAAGGTGGTCCCACCTTTAGAACTGTCTTTAATTAAGACCCGAAAATACTTTCCGAGTTTGAAAGTGCTATCCCAGGTCACCTTTTCATTTTAAAAGTTGATTCTAAAGGCAGAACCGTCTTTAATGGGCTCATTTTGGCCCAAACCCATACTTAGTCCCTATCATTGAACCTAAACCCATACTTCTCCCCTATTTTCCTCTGTCTTAAAAAATTTAATGGAGCACCTCGTGCTAGCCAGACCAATTTTTGCTATTCTCACTCTTATAACTCTAGGGAAAGTGCAAAATGACCCTATTAAATTGAGAAAGTGCAGATATAACCATGTAAAATATGAAAGAGCAAAACTAACCCTATATTTTTGTACAATTGTGCAATTATACCTGCTTTTCTCAATTCCAACGTTGACTCCAAAAATCAGTCGTTGGCCAAACATGAAAAGACATAAATACCCCTAAGTTTAAAACATAAATTTACAGACCATTTTACCCCTACACTTCTTCTTCTTTAAACACACCACCGCTGCTCTGCCGCCGGACCTCCGCCGCTCCACCACCGGACGTTTGCTGCTCCCTTCATCGCCCCACCACTCCCTTCACTACTGTCGCTTCCTCTATCGTGCCGCTCGCTCCCCCATCGTTCCATTCACCAAAAACCAGGTTGTACGACAAAGGCGTATCATCTTGATGGAGAATCTGCTCATTCAATCTATCTGGTCATAAAAAAAAATATACAAAGAGCGAAGTGCATATATAACCCTACATAATTCACGAAAATGCATATATAACCCTGTGATAAATGAAAGTGCAAATATAATCCTAGATAGTTAGTATATGTGCAAATATAACTTTTTTCGGCGCCGAATTATGGTAAAAAGATAAATTTACCCCTCTATAAAAAATTAAAAAAATACAAAAATAATTGGAATTACCTTTGTAACCCCGAAACCCTAATCCTCTTCCTTCATTTTTTTTCTTCATCTTCTCTCTTATTTTCCTCTCCCGCAACTTCTTCGTTTTCTCTTCTTCTTTGCCGAAGTTTCTCCTGCCAGTTTCCTTCTCCGCCAGCGCTGCCAAATTCAAAACCATGGCATCCAGCTCTAGATCACGTCAATCCACACGTTAATCTAGTTAATCTGACGTGAACCCACTCGGTTGCGTGTCGCTGCCGGAGACCTTGAATAACGAGAAGAACCTTCGTCACAGTCTCATCGGAGACTGCTGGTTAGCCCAGAAGCTAACCCATTTTTTCATAAAGCACCTGTTGCCCTTGAAGATGCGACCGGTGGAACAGAATGCCGTGATCGCGCAGACTCACAGAGGCATGAGAAAATTGTAGCCTATTTTTTGGTGAGTTAAAACTGAATATATTAAGGTTTTGGTCATTGGATTCTTGTGTTTCCAGATCTGGCAAAAGGGAAATTGGATGGTTTGATGGAAACGTGAAAATGTTGCAGTGGCAAATTTCATCAAAATTTTGCTTTTGCAGTGGGAGACAAAATAAATGATCTCGGGTTATCAATTGAAGAAGCAACCAGATCCATCTATTTCAGGCTAAATCACGATTCACAAGGTACAATTCATATCAAGATGGTATGATTTTGCACATTTCTAGCAAAATCCAGTCCCTCTTCCATCTCAGATTTTTATAATGTAAAATCGAAATCTCGGCTAGAAGGTGTTGATGGACCGGTGGCGGCGCAGCGGAGGGGTGGTCTGGTGGTGGTGCTCAGCGGCTGGGGGTGGTGGCAGGGGGTATTTTTGTCTTTTAAATTTTTGCTTTAGGCTGAAAGGGTATTTTGGTAATTTTCAGTCGGTCAATGATTGAAAATAGCCGGTTCATGCAGGAATATAATCTTTAGTGTTATATTTGCATTTATATAAAATAGTTAGAGTTATATTTGCACTAAAAATTATCTCATGGTTATATCTGCACTTTCTCAAATATGCAGGATCATATTTGCATATTTCCCAAATACAAAATACTGAATCGACTGAAAGTATCATTTCAATGTAAACTTTAGATTAACCTGTATTGTGCAGACTGTATCTGTTGATTAGAAAATTGTCCCTAAAGCTGAATTACTGAGAACAAGGCAACAAATTAACTACAATGAGCACAAATATAGAAAGAAAGAAAAAACCCGCAATTTCGGGCTACAGAAAACAAGGCAACAAATTAACTACAATGATCACAAATATAGAAAGAGAGAATAAACCCTGCAATTTCGGGCAACATAGAAAATGGCAACAAATTAACTATAATGAGCACAAATATAGAAAGAAAGAAAGAAAACACCTGCAATTTCCGCCGCCGCCTGCTCCCACCACCACCACTTCCACCGCCCGGAGCAAATTCCTCGCCTTCGTTGCCTCTCTAAATCCCGCTGAAATCATTCTTCCATAATCCCTCACCTTTGTCGCCTCTCTAAATCCCGCTCAAATCATTCTTCCTTAATCCCTCGCCTCTGTCGCCTCTCTAATCCCGCTCAAATCATTCTTCCATAATCCCTCGCCTCTCTAATCCCGCTCAAATCATTCTTCCATAATCCCTCGCCTCTCTAATCCCGCTCAAATCATTCTTCTATAATCCCCCGCCTTCGTCGGGCTAAGACGGTGACGAGGGCTGAGAAGGTGGCTTTGAATTAAAAATGAGGGAATCGGGGATGGAAGCAGTGGGGGGAAGGGGGGAGGAGGAATCGAAGATGGGAGCGGTGGTGGGACGGTGAGGAAGAAATGGGAGTGGGGTGAGGTATTTTCATATTTTATGTTATTTTTAATTTTTTTAACTCGGGGGTATTATGGTCTTTTTATCAATTTTCAGCCAATTTTGTTGTTGGCATTTTGGTCAACGAAGTCTGGGGTTATTTTTACACTTTCAGATTTTACAAGGTCATTTCTGCACTTTCGTCCAAAATATAGGATTAAAAACGCACTTTGCTCAACTTTAAATGTTAAATTATAATTATTTATATTTTGAAACATATTTTAAAGAAATTTCAAAAATATGTGAATCTAAATGAAAAAAAACATCAAATTATCCTATTAGTTATATTATTTATAAAATGACCTCGTCTTAAACTTTATAAAACAAGATTTTGCGATTAACTAATCCAGAAATGTTTATATTAACCCCGTTTATTCTTAACTACATTTGAATATAACTGAATTGAATTGAATTTGTTGGTGAAAATGATCGATTATGAATCAAACTCAATTGAAGTAGTGATTGGTCCAAAAGAAGAAGATCTTATACCATTGAATATTTATGATCAAAATTAACAAATAGTCGCCGCTAGATTTCTCTCCCCTGCTAGGGTTTCTCTCCGTTGCGGAGCCATGCAAATCTGTCATCCACCGTCGTCAATGTCGTCCTTCACTGGTCGCCCTCCGCCATCGATGTGGGTTGCTATCACTGGTGGGTTGTTGTGGGTCGCCATCGCTGGTGGGCCATTGCCGTTGTGCCCGGGCTTGGGATTTGTTTTATATATGCTTTATCCGAGGCCGTTGATTTATCTCTACTTCTTATCTATCTTCGCTTCATGTTTCCGGAAATTAGAGTTTTCTGGCATTTTTTTTAGAGGGGCAGAAATAGGTTCCGAATTCGGAACTTATTTTGGACCCTAAAAAGCGGAGCCAATAAATGTGGTTCTAAAGTGCCTTCTCTGGTACGATAGAACCGCCTTTAATCACCCATTTCTCTACTAGTGCACCCAAATCCAAAATCAGTTCTAAAAAGATTTCCAGAAGGTTCAAAAACTTGGAAAAACCCAAACCTTTGATAACATCCAAAACCTTAGTTAAATAGGTTCATGTTTCATCTCCTCAGTTTGACCTTAATAAGGATAATGTGTCAACTTTCCCTCCTTCTAATATGCCTCTTGATGATGATATAGTTAATAATGTGCAAAATGATATGAATGATAACTCATATCTTTGATGCATCTGCTAAATTTGTTAATGGTGTTTTAGCTTCTAATATGCTCTATCTGACGTGTTGATACCTGATGATAAGCCATATGAGACTACTTTTCATGCTCATGTTCTAGTTGATAGTTCTACTCTACACCGTCTTTATGTTAGACAAAGTCTTGTATAAGACCGTCTCACAGCAAGACTAGAAATTTAATTGCAAATGAGGTTTCATACCAAAATTTCAAAAGTTCAGGGGTTAGGTGTGTAATTGTGATAATTTACAGTTTAGTCCTAGTATATATATTAAAATTTTTAGCTTCTTTCCCAAATTTTCCCTCATTAGAATGGTTCATATTCTTTATTCAACTGCTCAATTTCCTTTCTCTCTCACAAAATCTCAGTTGCACATAACTCACACAACCGCTCGATCTCCTCCATTAACCGTTCATTGCTTTAGTTTTTTCCTCGTTTCTTGTGTATACTGAACGCAGTGAAGATACGCTTCTTTTTCGGCATTTTTTTCCATTTTTGTTCATTTTTTGACGATCTAAGACCAAATAACTTCTGATTTGTGTTTATCTTCAAAGGTAATGTATTCACTAGTTTTTTTTTGTGTTTTCTTCAATTTGTTTTTCAATTTTTTTATGCATGTGATGTTTTATACTTTGTGTAGGTTTCCTGTGTGTTTATTGTGCTTACTTGTGTTTTTTTTGTTTGATTATGTAGTTTAATCTTCCTTTACTGTGTTCAATTTGAAGTTTCTAGGGTTTTCATTGTCGACTGTACTCATGTTTGGTAATTGCTCTATTTTTTTGTCTTTGTTAAGTAATTCTTACTGATTTCAGGTTTTATTGGTTGTGTATGATGTTATTCAAGTGTTTCTGTTCAGATTTTATATTGATTTCGTTTATGTTTCTAATGTGTGTGATATTTTAGGATTTATTTAGATTTTGTGTTAATGTATGTATATTTGTTGTTGCTTTGTAGATGTCGAAGAAGATTAATGCTAGTAAATCACTAGATGATGTTCTGGGGATTGCAAAGAATTACATTGATCCTGCTAAAGAAAGTCTTGCTGCTATCAATGAAAATGCAAAGCAAAAAACATCTTCTCAAGGTATTTCCTGTTTGTGTCAATTTTTGGCTGGAAGTTTTGATTTTATTTCCATATTTAATTGTAAATTGTGGTTGTTAAATTTTTTTGATGTTGTGATCTTATGACATGATGCTTTATAAGTTTATGTTGATGTTTCACTTATACTGTTTTCATGTTGATCAGTCATCTATTGTGTCTTTCTAGTGTGTTTTTTTCTTGATTTTCTGTTTTATTCTTGAATGTATTGTGCTTTAGGTTTTGTTTTTCATCTTTGTATGTATTTGATTTGTCATATTTCGTATGAGCAGGTATGTTGATGTTTAAAGTTTACTGAATGATGTTTTAAGTTCTGGTTATGATGCTTACCTTTTAATTTGATATTCTTTTTGTTGGATGGTACGATTATTTTTAAGAGGCGTGTTTCATGGATTTTGTGTATGTTGTTTCTGTTTTGGTTCATGTTTCAAGTTAGGAGTGTGATGTAGCTTGTGATTTAGGCTGAGGTTTTAGATGATGATTTATATCATCTAATTTTTCATGCACTTGTTTGGTATTATTTTGCATTTATTGATGTTTTAGATTTCCAGTTTGACCTTTTAGTTTCAGTGTGCTGTTATTGATGTTTTACGGTTTCAGTTTTCAGAAGCATGTTGCTTGGGAAAAATGTTTTTGTTTTATTGATGTTTTAGTATCTTAGATTGATGTTATTTTGTTTACATATTGATGGCTTCATGTGTGTTAATATGTAATTGTCTTCTTTCATCCTGTTATCCTTTTTCCAAATTAATTTGTGTTGCATTATTTTTTTATGCTTATATAATTATATTTGGTGTTTCAGATGTAAGTATTGTTGGTGGCCGTGCTGTGAGAAAATCACAGCGATTGAGGTGCTACCTTAATGCTGATTTGATATCAGGTCCTTTTCTTTTTTATTTACTTTTGTGAATTTTGTATATTAATGTTTCATATGTTTTTAATAATGCAGTTGTTCTATTTTAGAACTCTCATCTGCAAAAAAAAAAGACAGAAGGAGAAAGCCAACCAAAAGTTTGATTTGGTTGATGCAGATGAAAATTCAAAAGGAGGTGGTGCTCACAACTTGGAGACGGTGCTGATTGAATCAAGTTGTTATCCTATTAATAAAGCTGGACCGGATGATACTGTTAGAGTTGAAGCTGCTAATCCTGAGAGTCCGCCTAATAGGAGGATGTTGCGCAAGATTGTGACTGTCAAGAAATCTAAGGTTGCTGCTAAGGGTGTCAGTGGCAAAGGTATTGGCATTAGATTATTTGTCCTTAATATTTTTACCTTTCAATGTTTTCTTCTCATTCCTTATGTAATATGATTTGTTGTTTAATTTTTTTTGTAACTGTTGGTGTTGATAAGGGTAAAAGCCCTGTTACGAAGAATGACGATGGTGTGAAGAAGAAATAAAAAAAGGATGATGTTGTTGGAGCTAAAGCTAGTAATCTCGAGAATCCGCCTAAGAGGAGGATGTTGCGCAAGACTGTGGCTGTAAGAAATCCAAGGTTACTGCTGAGCATGTCAGTGGCAAAGGTATTGGCATTAAATTATTTGTTTTTAATTATTTGACTTTTTAATGTTCATTACTTTTACTTTTTGGTATTGTTTGAATTTATGATGCTATTTTTAAACATTATTCTATGATGTTTCATATTTTATAATTGATTATTTCATATTTCTATCATTTCATTTTTCATGATGCTAAGGTCTAATTATCTGGTTTGATGTTTTCATATCTTAGTTGATGATGGCAACAAGAAAGTTGATGAGAAAGAAAAATTGAAACCTGGTGTTTGTGACAAAGAAGCTGTTGGGAATGCTTATGTGGATGACATTATTTTTTTTGGTAGGAATTTTTTCGTTTAAGTTTTTAATAGCTCTATTTTTCAGTTTTGGCTTTTTGATGTTTCACCATTTGGATATGATGTTTTTATTTCTTATAGATGATGAGGTGTTCAGGACTGTTCCTGAGACCCAATATTTAAAACAAAATGTTGTTGTTGAGAATGTTGTCAATCCAGAAGGGAAGTATGGAAGTGAAGAAAATGAAGATGAAGATGATGATGATGATGGGAGCTCTAAATCCGAGGAGTCAGAATCTGGATCTGAAAATTCTGAAAGTGGGGATGACGTTGATAAAGCTGGTGATAATGATGATGATTCGAGCGGTTCTAATTCTGAATTAGAACCTGAGGTGGTGGTTGTGAAAAATCTTGCTAGAAGGTTTACGAAGATGACAGTGAAAAACGTGACAGGAAAGCAGATGTGTCTAGCGATGCTGATTCTGATGGCGATGCAAGGTTTGTTAATTTTTTAAATACTATCCATGATGTTTTACAATTTAGGTGTTGTTGATGTTTTTTTAATGTGACTGTGATGTTTTACTTTAAGCAATTGATTTTTTAAGTTATGCTTGTGATGTTTCATGACTTATCAATTTTTTCAGTGATGACAAGGGCTTCACTACTCAGTGTAGCCCTGAGAAGATTAAAAAGTTGTCTTCTGCACTGACTGCAAACCAGCTTAAATATGTGAAAGATGTTAAATTTGATGGTTTGATGAAAATTAATTTTACAGCCCTTCTAAAAGATATCTGTCCTTATCTTGTTCACAATTTAAATCCCATTAGCCATGTCCAAAGAATTAGTTCTGATAGCATTTTTTAACTCACGATGATGTTCACGATGTTTTAGGACTCCTTATTAGAGACAAGGAGGTGATTGAGGTTGGTAATGCTGGTAAGGGGGAAAGAAGGGATTTAGATATGAGGGAGAGTTGGAGGGATGAGTTTGGGATTGATAGCTTGAGTAACATTCCTTGTGATAGGCTGTATGGTAAGGTGTTGTCCTTAGTTGATGGTGGTAATGAATTTTAAAAACTGTTTATCATGTATGTTGTGTGCACTTTCTTGAGTTCTACTTCTAGGTGCTTTGTTGATTATAAGCTTGTTCGTGTTTTGGAGGATGTAGGGGAGATTAAGAATTATAAATTGGTGTGGGTATATGCTTAGGAAGCTTTATGAGGCAGTGTCTAGGTACAAAAGTAGTTTCTACACAGCAGTGAATGCTTGTGTAGTTGTTCCTCTAATCCGTTACTTGTACCGGTTTCTTTTTCAAGGAAAACCACCCCTACCACAATTCCTCTCATTCAGCATTAAGAAACTTCTATGTTGATCAAAAAGTGTAAGCAGATTGTCGAGGTTGATTTTGATTCTTACCCCATGTCAAAGGATCCATTTCCTTTGACTTTGATGGGGAAGTAAGTGGGCTGTGGTGCTGCTGCGAAATCCAAGAAAGGAAATCGTTCGAAATTTAATGCAGTTGGTTCAAGCTTACTGGTTTTGAACTTTGTGGTTCTAGAAGACTTGCTTACCGATGTGGCGATCATGAATGATGGAGGCTCTGTAAGTATTCATCACTTTCATCTTTGATGTTTTAAATACAATAGTTGATGTTTTAGTTATTTAATGACATGTTTTAAGTTTTGTTGTTTTAAATACAGTAATTTATGTCTTTCATCCTTGTTTTCTTTTCTAAATTATTTTGTTTTTATTCCTAGGTTGTTTATCAAGCTTTCCTTAGGTTCAAGAGAAATATTGAGGTTTGTCACTAGAGCCTTGGTTTCTGAGTTGGATTAAGGTGCTAAGGATGTTGTTCATGCTGTTGATGCCCAGTCTACTCCTTTTTTCAATTCAAAAGAATACTTTGCTAACCCTGAAGTTTATGATGGTGTTGATGAGATCATAAAGAATGCCTTTAGGAATCGTGCTCCTGTTCCTGCTTCTCCTATGAATAGAGGACCTGAGCCATCATTCAATCTTGGCATTGAAGAGTTGGAGTGGCATCATCTTCAAAAGTACCAGCAAAAGGCAAAGGGAATGCAGTTGGGAAGGGAAACAAGAATTAGAATATGTGTGTGATGTAGTAGTATTTAATGCTGATGTTTTAAGAATATTGCTGGTTTTGAATATTTAAGTTCTTTAAGTTAGGGATTTGATAGTGCTTTTGAACCCTTTATGTGATGATTGATGATTTGTTATGGCGATTGACAGTTTACGGGCTAACGTAAAACCATTTGTAGTTTTTTCTATGTTTTTTTGGATGTGATCATTTTTGAATTTATATGATGTTTCCTTATCAGTGTGTGATGTTTTATAATTTTAAGCAATCAATGTTTGATGTTTTATGTCTTTAAATTTTTTTTAAAATACTTGGCCATCTGTAACTTATATAAAGACATACAAGCCAGCTTATATTTGTAAATCATCATGTAAGAAAATAATAATATCAGTGGATAGAAGTGTAACATCCAAAAAGTCAGTGCAATAAGTGTAAAATGTATAAGATAGTGGTAGAAAAGGAATGTCCATTTTAAAATTATCATCCTCATCAGTACGTATTTTTAAAACATCAAACTATAACAATGTAACATTAATCCATAACAGTGTAACATCACAGGATGACAGTAAACATCTACCAGCAAGCTGGTTTTAAATCAATTGATCTTTTGGTGTCTTGGATCCAAATTCCTTTCTCACTGGCTTCTTCCTTTCAAACTTACCATTCACTCCTTCACTTCTTCCTTTGCTTTTTTATTTTTGGTGGATCGAGTACTTTCGGAGCTGTCTTTGTTGTTGAACCTCTTGCGCTATTAGTTGTTGAATATTCTTGCGTATCCATTGCTTTCATTTGACTGATTGTAGCTGAGTCTCTATTCTTCCCTTCTTCAAGGATTCTTCAAGTTTTTTATTTCCTCTTCACACTTCAACACTAGATTGTAGTACGTGCGTAGCATATCATGACACCGTGGTATCTTACCTTTGATCTCCTTGTTTTGTGGTGTTGTTCCTCCGAGAACCTTGTTCCATATTTCTTATTTTGCAATCTTTTTCCATCTCTTGAGGATGTAATATTTAGGAATGGAAGTGATGTTGTGCAAATGGAGGACGCAAAGGGCATGTAAACACAACCCTACCACTTTAAAGTAATTACAAGAGCATTTGATTTCCAACTTTTGATCCTGTTTTTTGAAAGTAACCTTCTCCATTTTGCATCTTTTTTCAAGATGTACTTCATAAAAATCTTCGAATCCAAGGTTGAATATTTTTATAGCCTTAATCGCCATGGCTAGCTTCCATTTCGCCTTAAAGTCCTTGTACAACTTATGTGTGTATATTTCAGTTGAATGTTTCAGAAGTTCAGTCCTTGCTCCACTGGCCTTGGTTTTCCTATTGAGCCGCTGTATTCCTTGTTGGCTCTATGCTTCTCCAGCTGTGTACAGGTTTTTCAAATATTGGGGAAAAAATGGTGTCAAGTTTGTTGTTTTGTTGGCACTGAAGTTGATTTCCTTATTTGTGCTTCTGCTCCTCTATGATGATAATGTCCTAGGTGATAAGAAGTCCTTGATTAATGCGGTACACCATTTCTATTGGAGTCTGTATAGTTGCCTAAAACAGTGGTTGTTATGAAGCTGGTATTTATCCATCATAGAGTCCCATCTTCTCTGGAAATCCTCTTGATTTGCACAATTCTTCAAACAATGGTCGAATGTCATGCCAAATTCTTTATCGCTCTTCACTTTACCATAGTGACTGATTGCATTCTGTTTCAGATGCCAACAAATAACCTGTGCTTTGTGTTTCTGAACACCTGGTACAAAAATTGGTTCTGGTATGAAACATCAGTTTGTTTTAATGAAAGGTTGTCACCTGTTATTGAAACATCAAGCATCTAGTATTTAGTTTTAAATTGATTTCAGAAAGCATCAAGCATATTTTCATGAAACTTTATTTCATAATACAGTAACATCATACATTTTTTTTGGAAATGAATTTATAGTTTCTATATAATCATATATGTTGAGGTATGAAAACATCACATACACTTGAAACATCACATACAGTTTTTGAAACATCAACACAGAAACAGAGTAGGTTTGGGTAAGTACCTTTTTTATGGCACATGCCATAGCTGAGTCTTGGTTAGTAAATATTGTCACTGGTTCTTTTCCTGCCATTGAATTTTTTAATGTCTCCAGTAGCCAAATGAAACTCCCTTTATTTTAATCGCCAATGAACGCACAACCAAACATCAAATTGTTCCAATGATTGTTGATTCCGACAATGGGTGCACAAACAAGGTTGTACTTGTTTTCCATGTATGTGGTGTCAAATATCATCACATCTTCATAGAGCATGTAATCCTCTTTCATCATTGCATCCCTTTGAAAAAGCGTGGTCAGTTTACCCTCCCCATCCAACTTGACCTTAAAGAAAAAATCCCCCTCCCTTACATCATTTTTTTAGATCTCATCAATCACATTCTGTTCATCGTCTCCTTCAATTGCTTTCATCCTCAACATATTGACATAATTAATGTGGTCTCTCATTGTGTGCCCCACATTTATTGTCCATTTGCATCACATGCCAAATACTTGAAACTTGTAGCTAGCTTTAAACCCGCCAATTCCATAGCCTCAATTTCTCTTGCCTTTTCATCCTCTATCTTCCTCTCACTACACTGCAACTATTCCCACTACGTCCTTATAAAATTATGGTTGTGCTCAATGATGTGGTGCTTGATTTCATAGATGTTTTCATCGACAAGCCTTATCCTGATTGCAGCCTTACATCCTATTTTTGTAAATGAAAGTTCATTGGTCTTTATTCTCTTGTTTTGTGGTTGTTAGGTCGAGGTGTCCAGAGTCCTTGAAACTGATTTCCCATGGCATGAGCATGTGTAATATTTTTCCTTGACCTTTCCTTCATTTGTTAGTCTCTATGTCGACTTTCATACAAAAAATCCAAGTGAAGTTGCATGTGCATGGTATAATGTTTCAAGCTCTTCCCACGTAGTTGCTTGCACTCCTTGAAGGGATTCTATTTTATCTATTTCCAACAAGTTTGGTAGTCCTATAACTAAAAAATCCCAATAAATAAATAAATAAAAGCTCTACATAATGTTGCGGGAACTAGAACATCATCTTATATATTTGAAAAATCAAGCAGTACATGAGTAACATCAAATCATGTTTTCAGCAAGTTTTTATTCTGATTATGTTCATTTAATATGTAATATCATATCATATATTTAAAACATCACGCCATATTCCATGAACATTGTCTGCTATAAATAAGATTTTTGTCCACCTATTGTCCTTTTGCAAATGTGAACATATCCTCTTCACATTGTTTAAAACTTTAAATTATGTTCTTATAAATTCCAACTCTATAATTTGAAAGCTCTGACATTTTAAATGAAAGTTGCAGCAAATTTACAACTAATTTACAGTTTTCAAAAAAAGAGCAACAACAGAACATGTGCGATCAGACTTATGGATCAGACTCTTACTACTACACATAGTTTGCCGTTGTTAAAATAATACAACCAGATTGTTCATAAATACAGTATGCTGTTCATCAAATCATAAAATAGAAAGATCCGATTCAAGGATAGAAAGTTCAACATCTGACTTTGTGAAACAGGTACGATCTATTCATCATTGATATTTGATTCGCTTTCTTGTGTAGGATTCCGTGTTTGTGTTGTTTGTATGATTGGTCATTGATTTTTGACCTGTAAATCACCTTCTTCTATCATGATCTAATTTGGAATTGGCAAAATTTTGAAATTCTGTTTAATCACAGATTTGTTGCGATTAATGTTGAATTAAAACCTAAATGTAGTTGTACTATACCTGATTGATGCTTTGTTGATGCCGATTGATGTTTTCTTCAAAATCGAACCGGTTATTATTTGATGATGAACAACGGTTGAAAGATTTGAGAGCTTCTATGATTTTGAATCATTTTTTTTGTTTAATCCATTTTTTAACGCGTTTGATGGAGGCGTGTTTTGGGCTTGGGTTTCTTTTCACGTTTTTGGGCTGAGAAGGGTGAGCTGGGTATTTTTTTGTTTTATTGATCTTTGGTCCCTTGGTTTTTTTGTGCCTTACATTTTAAACCACGAGTCCAAAGTATTCCATATTATACCCCCAAATTTAGTTTATCCTTTTGCTATTTTCTTCTAGTCTCTTGTCTCACCATGAGACGATCTCACAAGAGACAAAGTCGGCATGTTATTTCTGAGTATGCTATTGATAGTATACCCGCTGTTGGATCAGCTATGCATGTTTAATTTTTGATAATTCTCATGTTTAAAATCCCTTAAATGTCTCTACTTCAAAAACAATTGATCCAGTTAAGACATCTAATAGTAAATTATCCATGATCTATAACATTGATTCTCAAGATCAATACATAGAAATAAATGGTGGAGATTCTTAAACAATTGATTCAGTTGATACATCTAATAGTAAATCATCCATGATATATAACTTTGATTCTCAAACTGATCGATACATAGAAATGAATGGTGGAGATTTTCCACTACTTAGATCAGGCTCAAAAAGAGATAAAAAACATGACTGGCTTAACAATGAATCTCCTAAAACTCCAACATCCCCAAAATTTTGATGAGATAAAGGCTATTCTACATGAATATCAAACCAGATTAAAATTTGTATTTAAGAACTCAACCATTCTGGTGTCTAACGACACTACAAGAAAAATTACCTATTATTTCGCCCATTTTTACCTCAGTTTTTAAAGTTTTTTTTAATGTAAATAAATTTTTTTTACCTCGGTTTATATTTTTTTTTAATGAAAGCACCCGTAGGTGGGGGATTTCCATTCAGGTTCCCCAAGCCTGGTAACCAAAATAAGAGAGTTAGTACATCAGGAAACCTACAAACCGTTGAGGCCATATTAGCCTCCAAAAGTCCTAGCAATCTATATCTAGGTTATATGAACAGCTATACACAAGAGACGCTATCTGAACTGAAGTTGCGATCCAAGGAAAGAATCTCCACCCCTTGTGTTAATTCTCCCTTGGCCAGGCAACTTCAAAGTCAGGTAGACGTTGGTAAACAGTACTACATCCAAAAGTAAAAAAATAAAAAGGGGTTTCACTTGCTAGCAGGCAGCCAGTGCAGCAGAGATATGTACTGAAAACCAGCACTCCATTTGGTACCAGTGTGAGAGAAAACAGCAAGCTCTCCAGTGTAGTTGAGGTTCCAAGAGTGTCCCCAGAGTCCGTTTCCATCTGCATTGAGAGAGTAGCCAAATTAGCAGTATCAATCCTTAGGCAATGGAAAAAATTCTAATATGTGGCGTTTGGAGCTTATCCAATGATATCAGACCCTTGATATTTTGAGATATATTCTGCAGGTTCAGACTATGAGTAGTGCTAAAGTGAGTTTTGGCAATGGCATTTTCCACTGCATTGCTCTCTCTAAGTACATGGAGTAAAGAGGAAGACCCTAGTAATTGTTTAGCTCTATAAGTAAGATCAAAGAGCTTCCAGTTTGCAGCATAAGGATTTTGTATCATTTGGACAGCAAGCAAACAGTCAGTTTCAAAGATATAACTGAAATTAATATCATGAAACTTGTTAAAAGCTTGTAGCAGTGCCTTAATTTTAGCCTCAAGAGAAGATGCATCAGTAATAGTATCCGAAAAGATAAATAGAGGATCACCTAGAGTATCCCTAGCAATTAGACCAATTGAAGCCCTGTCTGGAAACCAGGAAGCATCTGTGTTTATTTTTATTGTTCCTACTGGGGGCTTTTCCCACTTAACACTAGATATGTTAGGCTTTGGAGGGGGCCGATTGAGGGGAATCCATTGACTAAGAGGAGAGGCCATTGCAGAATGGGTGAAATATGATGTAGGTGAGGAGAACAGAGACAGTTTTATTAGATCCTCTACTTCTTTAGTAATTGCCTCAGTAGAGAATCGTTTAGCATAAAAAAGGAACCTGTTTCTAGCTTTCCAAAGTGACCAGCAGGTGAGAGAAGACAATATTTTAAAAATAAACTGTTTCCAACCTGGTAAGTCATGGCAATCCCAGAACAGAAAAAATATTAAAGAAAGGGGGTGGTCCTGATTGAGATTGAATTCTACTATGGATGCTATGTTTATCCACACAGATCTAGCAATATGACAAGATATGAAAAAATGCTGAATAGAGTCTGTACTATAGCAAGCAGGGCATTTAGATGCTAAACTAAATCCACATGTTATTAAAACCTCATCAAAGGGGAGGAAAGATTGCAATAATTTCCAAGTAAAAATGGATATCTTCTTCTGCATAGCATTATTCCAAATATATTTAGGAGCAAGAAAGTTACCTGAGGCTCGAGTTAGTGCTTTATAAGTGGACTTAGATGTAAAATTACCAGAATGGTCCGGCATCCATATGAGTCTATCATCCCTGTCCTCAGTAAGTTTTGCAACCTGTAGAAAAACCAAAGTATCATGTTCTAGAAGAGGGGCAATCTGATCTAAGATAATAGCTTTATCCTTAATAAAATCAGCCACTGAGAGATATGGCCAGTTAGATACTATATGCTCAGGGATACTATTAATGAGAGGGGCTGAAGGGCACCAATTTGCCAACCAGAAACTGCATTTCCCATTACCATGGATAATGTGTGAGTTTTGTTCTGCAAATGAGTTAACTGACACTATCCTTTTCCAAGTGACAGACTTCCTGTGGGATATTGGCAGAGCCCATAACAATTTTTCCCACAAGGTTGCTCCTCTTTGGCTTTTCCACTAGAGTTTCGTAGAACAAGTGTCAATAATAGCTTTAATAGACCTAAATCCAAGACCATTCAGCTCGGTGGGGACTGAGATACTAGACCATTTCCTCCAGATTTTATTATTTTTACCCTCAGATTCACCCCAAAAGAACCTTGTCAGTCTCTTCTCAAAGGTTCTGATAATAGCTTTTGGGGGATTTGTTACTGCCCATAAGTGCTGTGGCACAGAGTATAAGCAATATTTGATTAAAACCATTTTCCCCCCTGCACTAAGCCACTTATTTTTCCAACTTTGAAGTTTAGTGTCAAGATTAGCCAGCAGTGGTTGGAAGTATTTCTTTAGTGTTTTTCCTTGGAAAATGGGGCAACCTAGATAAGTAAAAGGGAAGGAACCTTTCTTCATTTTCAGGATTGCCCTAACCTGATTAAACCTTAAATTAGAAGCTCTCCTACTAAGGTAAAATTCAGATTTCTCAAAGTTGAACTTCTGACCGGAAGTAACTTCAAAAACATCTAGGAAAGGCTTGATTTTTATCAAATTAGATTTTGATGATTGCAAAAAAATGATAGTATCATCAGCATACATTAAGTGTGAAACTGCAGGGATAGAAGCAGGCAGCTGATAAGCTGTGATACTATTATTTGAATAAATGAAAGATAAACTCCTAGAGAAAGCCTCAGAGAAAATATTAAAAAGGAAAGGAGAAAGAGGATCACCTTGCTTAATTCCTCTAGTAGCTTTGAAGAAACCAGCTGGATTTCCATTAACAAGAACAGAAAAATATGCCTGAGATAAATTGCTCATAACCGCATTAAAAAAACTCCCATTAAAGCCAAATTTGATTAATATCTTCCTAAGGAACTGCCAGTTTACCCTATCAAATGCTTTCATGAGGTCTAATTTCAGTATACAGTTGGGTATCCTGTTTTTCTTATCAAGGAACCTAATCATTTCCTGAAGATACAAGATATTATCAGAGATATCTCGTTTCTTCAGGAAGGAAGACTGATTAGGAGAAATTAGAGATTCCATGTGAGGTTTCAACCGTTCCATGAGGACCTTAGAGCATATTTTGTTAATGACATTTGATAAACTTATTGGTCTAAAATCTCCAAAAGTACTGGGAGTTGCTTTCTTTGGGATAAGGACAATCCAAGTGCTAGATATGCCTTTAGGGATTGTAGATCCAGAGATAAAGTCATTTACAGCATCAATTAGATCATGTTTAATGAAGGACCAGCATTTTACCTTGGTTATTATATTAACCAAATTAAAAGGTTAACAAATGATGTAAATAATGTTACCAAATAGTGTGCGACGTCGCATATGTGCCGAGTTCGCATTAAATGTCGTTTCCGCTGACATGTTTTGCGACTGACTACCGAAGGCGCAAATATGTAAAAGATAGGTTAAAGTAAAGAATTTGACGGTGATAGAAAAGAAGGTAAAAAGAAAGTTGGGGTCGTGCGCTTTTCCTTGTTTTGGCGTCTCTCTACAGTAGCAATCATTGTGCTACAAACACCCTAGAAATCCTCCCCTCTTTCGTACATGTCCAGTAACCACTTTGAGCAATGGTTTTTAAAACAATTGTAGAAAATGGTGTTCAATTGTCAGATTAGAAAATGGTTTATAAAATCATGCACATATCAAATCGCACATACAATCAATTATGTAATGTTAAAATAAGATAGTTAAATTATTAGAAAAATAGTAGTCATGAAAGAAAATATCCTTACAAATAGTACATAAATTCGAATAAGAATTGTCTTAATTCCAATATAACAAGAATTACAATAAACTCAATCAGCTCGGATAATGATGACCTTGAAGACGATTGGCTTCCAACTTCTATCACCTCAAAGAACAAGGTGTCCCCGATGTGTAGGCTATTTCCAGAAAGGAACTCACTGTTAGTTTCGCCACTAATTAAATCTACCACTAGATAAAGATAAGTAGCGGAATTTAAATGACACTATTTCAAATAACTCAAGGTTGATCAGATCTCAAGAAATTCAAAAACAATATACACACAAAGAAAAATTAGGAATCCATACAAATCAATTATCACGAACAATTAGGCCTCACATATAAATCACAGTTAAGGCTTCATTACCCTAACCTGGAAAAGAGATTTAGCTACTAAACATATTCATAATAATTAAACAAATTAAAAAATAAACAACTAACATAATAAATTAACAAAACTTAAGAAACGAAAAGATGATACTGGTGGTTAATATTGCTGGGAAGAAAGACCAATATTATCACACATGCAAGGTGATTTCAAACAAAACTGCGGAAAAGAGAAATCAAAGCTACGGCAGTGTAGAGTTGTGTCACGGAGTGGTTTTAATAAAAGCCCATATAATCCTATTTATGGTTAAATCACAATAACCCTAAGAGTCCGTCTCTTGAAAGACGGTCTTTCCATAAGCTATGGAAAGACCAAGGACTACATTGCAATTTTAGGAAATTGCAATGAAATTTGCGGGTAAGTATAATCGGGTTCACGCGCCTTTATTCCCAAATCGGGTTCACGCTAAAACCCATCCTTTATTCCCCAAATCCTTCTGCTCTATTTTTTTCCCAAACACATCTGCTCTGCTCGCCTGAATTCATCGCCGCCGGAATCGAAAACGTTGCAGACATCTCGCCGACTTGCCTCATGAATTCATGCGATTTGCCGATTCCAAAAACGTTGCCGATCTGCCTCATGAATTCTGGCGAGGTAATTGTACAAATATTTATGACCAGAATTGTGTGATTTTTATTTGCGATTTAAGTTTTGAAGAGCAATATAATCTTAATGTTTTATTAATTTGATTTAATCCTGTTCTTCAGATGATCGAAACAGAAGAAGAAATTGAAGAACATCTTATTGTTGCTGCTATTATGCCTACTGAGTGTATGTCTCCCTTTTAATATATACAAAATTAGATTCATTAAGAACTGAATGTTGCACATACACAGTGATACCTTTTAAATCATAAGTAGTATGTTTTTGTTGAACAAATATGAAGCTCTTCTGTTCATGAAATCGAGCAATATCTTGTTGTTGCTGCTGTTATGCCTACTGAGTGTATGTCTCCCTTGTAATCGATACAAAATTAGATTCATTAAAAACTGAATGTTGCACATACACAGTGATGCCTTTTAAGTCATAAGTAGTATGTTTTTTTTAACAAATCTGAATCTCTTCTGTTCATGAAATCTTCTTGTTGCTGCTAACATTGTTGCTGGAAACATATTGTTGTTAGTTGTGCCCTAATTTCATTATTGTTTTAACATTTAAATTTCAAGTTTCAATATAAAGATTTAGTGTTTATACTGAACATATTTAAGAGTCTTGGATCAGAGAAGAAAAACCAAAAAGAAAAGTTAACTGAAATTACGAATGAGTAATTTATCAAGTGTTTCAGTATTTCAGTAATATATAAAACCTATATGATTTAAATTATAAATGAAGTGTTTCAGTCTAAAACTCTAATGTTTTATATGAAATTACTGCAGTGTATGACCATCTACCAAGCTTGGCTGAAATTGACGTGACTGAATGCTTTGATGGGATTCAAGCAAGAACGCTGCAAGAATTAGAGGACCTCTACAAACGGCATGCTAACAAATTAGGATTCAGCTACAAAAAAACCACACAAAGGAAGAACAATGAAGGAGTCATTACTGAAAAGTACTTTTCATGCTCATGTTAAGGGATAACTCGAGAGAAAAAAGCAACATCAACCCCACCAATGCCAACTGTGATGGATCAAACGAATCAACCTCAAAAAGGAGAAAGACAAAGGAATTTTCTGTAACTAGAACAGGTTGTAAGGCTGAAATACGAATCAAGTTGGTGGACAACCTTTATAAAGTGATGCACCATATCTTGCAGCACAACCATGACTTTAAAAGACCAGCTTGGCAATATCTACAACATAGTGAGAGAAAAATCACAGCAGAGAAGGCCAAGATCATAGAGGGGATGGGAGCCGCTGGATTAAAGCCATCAATTGGCTTCAATTACTTGGTCCATGAAACTGGAGGCGAAGAGAATTTAGGGCATACCATGAGGGACCATATAAACTACATTGGAAGGCTGAGAATGAAGGTGATTGAAGGTGGGGATGCACAAACTGTTATAGAGCAGCTTCAACAAAAGAATGAAGAAGATGCAGATTTTTTCTTTCGAGTGAAGATGGATGATGAAAGCAGGTTATCAGCCTTATTTTGGAGAGACTCGATGATGAAGAAGGATTACACATTGTTTGGAGATGTGTTGGTGTTCGACACAACCTTTAGAACAGACAAATACAACCTAATATGCGCTCCATTTGTGGGCATCAACAACCATTGGAAGAACGTCATGTTTGCTTGTGCTTTCATATCTGATGAAAAGGCACCAACATTTGAATGGTTGCTTGAAACCTTCATAAAATGCATAGGAGGGAAAAAACCCATAACCATATTCACTGATCAAGACCAAGTAATGACGACTGCAATAGAAAAGGTACTGTTTACCTTACAAATCCTGTTTACCTTACCAATCATAAACAATTGATGTTTCTTCATAAACAATTGAGGTTTCTATATAAACAATTACTGTTTTAGTATATGACTCATGTGTTTCAACATTAAACACTGGAACAGGTTTTACCAACAACAAGACACCGACTATGCATATGGCACCTTCAGCAAAATGCTTGTACGCACTATGGAGAATCGAAGAAAGACGGTCCATTCAAAAAGGCATTTGATCGTTACTTAACAGGGTGTGTTAATCATGAATAATTTGAAGACAGTTGGCAGACCATGATCAAGACATATGGCTTGGAAGACCACACTTGGTTTCAACGTCTATATAATATCCGCACTAATGCCCAGCTTTGAACAAGGATTTTTTCTCAGCCGGAATTCTAGCATCACAAAGGAGTGAGAGTACCAACAGTGCCATCATGTTCAATGCTAGTAAAACAACATCTTTCACTCAATTCTTGAAGATATTTGAGAAAACTGTCAAGAAATGGAGAAGCATAGAAAGCACAGCCAAACACAACTGCGCTCGATCCATACCAAAATCAGCACATGATAGTCATGCTGGGCTTCTAAAACATGCAGGTGAGGTCTACACTCTGAAGCTATATAATGACTTCAAGAAGGAATTCGACATCGCAATGGCAACAACAATAGCGGAAAGCTACAACGGTGGCAATTTCAAACTATTTGAAGTAAGTTGGGAGAAGCACCCAACAGTAATAGAATCAGTAATGTTCAATAAAACACAAGCATCAGTTGAGCTCAACTGTTCTTGCAAGGCCTTTGAAGAAACAAGTATGTAGTAGATAAAAAATTATGCTTATAAACAATTACGGTTTTAGTACAAAAAATTACCGTTTTAACATAATTTGTACACCCTTCACTGCTTGAAACAGGTATGTTGTGCTTTCATTGCATTTGAGTTTTGCACCTCCATTCCATCTCCAGAATACCCCCGCAGTACATTTCTACAAGATGGACAAAGAATATGAAGAAACAGGTCTGGGATAAATACCTCAAGCAAGACATAGACCCGACAACAAAGAAATTGAAGGACACCATTCCATGGCGTCATGAAATGGCAAGGAAATTCTACAACCTGATCTTGAAGAGTGAAGACAGTGTAGATGCTAGAGAAGTTCTCGAAGATGCACTAGGTAAACAAACAATTGAAATTCAGCAAATCTTGTCTACAGAATCAAGTGCCACAGAACAAAATGAGGCTATCAGCGCATCAAGTTCAGTCACAACAAACATACTCGATCCAAAGTATGCAAAGACAAAAGGAAGGCGTGCAAGAATTAAGTCGGCATTAGAGAAAGGCAAACGATCTACAAATGAGTTTGGTACCAAAACACCAAAACAACATATCATTTGAGTGTAATTCAGAACCCGAAGGTTCCTTTTAAGTCACATTATAGACCATTCATTACAAAGTTTATTCTAAAGTATTAATGTTTTTTGATAAAACCTTTATTACAACCGTGGAATCGACATTATACTGTATTAAAAAATCATATCAATTATACATTTCGTAATGAACATCTATCACTATAAAGTCTCAATGTTTTAACCCAAATATCAAGTCTGACATTAACATTTTAAAGTGAGCATGTATCACAGTAAACCATCACTGTTTTAACATAAACATCCACCCTGTCATGCTTAAAGTCAGAGAACCTATAAACTTCTGAAAATAAACTTCTGACATTAACATTTTAAAGTGAGTATGTATCACAGTAAACCGTCACTGTTTTAACATAAAACATACACCCTATCATGCTTAAAGTCAGAGAACCTATAAACTTCTGAAAATAAACTTCTGACACTAACATTTTAAAGTGAGCATGTATCACATTAAACCGTCACTGTTTTAACATAAAACATCCACCCTGTCATGCTTAAAGTCAGAGAACCTATAAACTTCTTAAAATAAACTTCTGACATTAACATTTTAAAGTGAGCATGTATCACAGTAAACTGTGTTTTAACATAAACATCCACCCTGTCATGCTTAAAGTCAGAGAACCTGTCATACCTAAAGTTTAAATTTTGTTTTCATCCAAAAGATTCAATTTCTGGCCCCAACAACTAAATACACCCCAGCCTATTACAAAATATTTTCAAACAATGTAAATGTCAATCATCAATATGAAGGTCAAAACTAGGCATCGAATCAACAACTTTCTTCTTGAAACCATCACACAACTCATAAATCAGCTTCAATATGGCAGAATCTTCAAAAAAGTCTTGAGAGCTAAGCTGATGGTCAGAATCCGTATCAGGATCATCCCGAGGGGCTGGTTGTGCTGCTTTCAACAAACGTTCAGATAGTTTAGCACTAACCACTTCCATATCCCTCCGAAACAAGGCAAATGCCTCACTAGTAGCCTGTAAAACAACAAATAATTTAACTAAAATACAATTAAACCAACATAAAACAAAACACAAATGAAACACCTTACTCACATTCATTTTTAGGGCTGCAATATCTAAATCTGTTGGAACCCCAAGAGGAATATCGAAATGCAGAACTCGACTATCAGAAGCAGCAACATTGTGAATGTGACTCGTACTACCTTTTGACCCACCAGCTCTCAATCTACCACATTCGGTCAAAGGATATACTTCCTTCAGTAGTACAGCTTGCTCATAACCACATTTCTTCAGCCACTCACACCTTTTTTTCATCTTTTCATCAGTCCAATGCTTAAGAAGGGGTACAACCAAAGAATCCTTCATACCGTGATAAGGCACACGCTGCAAAAATTGAATTAAGAGAAAGTACACGCAGCCACTCACTGCCTTATATGAAGGAACCTTCTTAAATCTCTGCACACCCTCACACAATTTCTGAAGAATGTACCCACACCAATTCAGCTTTTAAAACCTACTGACATCTTCAATAGCTCTTAAGAGCTTCATATCAATACCCTTGCTCCTACAAGGAGCAAGGAAGTGCCCAACACAGTACAGGATAAAGCAACGCTAAAAATCCTCGCCTCCATCCCTCAACCCCATCATATAATCAAAAACCAGATATAATGGAATCTCATCTTTCTCTCCAAGTTTAAACATGTCCGTCCATCGTCCCCTCAATTCTAAATCTAGCTTTTGACCCTTGCCAGCATGACTGATTTCCACCACTTTCTCATCAGATATAGGCAATCCAAGAACATGAAATACATCATCCGGGGAAAGGGTATACTTATCAGCACCAATATATTGGACACAAAAGCCCGGATCAAAATTTTGCACTAGAAAGGGAATGATTTTTAGGGGTAACTTACGAATATTAATCTCCAACAAGCTACCAAAACCTAAAGAGAGGACATCAGCCATTTGACACTCGGACAATAAGCCATTCAACTCTTTAATCAAGTCCGGTCTACAAGAGGACTTGTAGACCTTCTATACCCTACAATTGCAAATAACAACACATCAATAACATGATATATTATAACTAAAAAGTTAACCTTATTTTAAAAAAAGGTACACTGCTTTATAGAATAATAACTTCACTCACTAAAAGCAACATATAATCACATCATGAATAAATAGCAAGTACTTTAATATAAACAGTAAAACCATTAAACTAAACTGTGACATGCATTTATAAAACTAAATCAGGAACTGTTCCAAGGAAAAAATCACATGTTTCACCATAAAAGCATCATGTTGAAAAATACGTATAGGTTAGGTTCTTCAATAATATGACACACATTTATAAAACTAAATCAGGAACTATTCCAAGGAAAAAATCACATGTTTCACCATAAAAACATCATGTTGAAAATTACGTATAGGCTAGGTTCTTCAATAATATGGCACGTATTTATAAAACTAAAACAGAAATTGTTCCAAGGAAAAAATCACATGTTTCACCATAAAAGGATCATGTTGAAAAATACGTATAGGTTAGGTTCTTCAATAATATGACACGTATTTATAAAACTAAAACAGGAACTATTCCAAGGCAAAAATCACATGTTTCACCATAAAAACATCATGTTGAAAATTACGTACATGTTAGGTTCTTCAATAATATGACACGCATTTATAAAACTAAATTAGGAACCATTCAAGACAAAAATCATATGTTTCACCATAAAAATATCATGTTGAAAATTACGTATAGGTTAGGTTCTTCAATAATATGACACGCATTTATAAAACTAAATAAGGAACTGTTCAAGGCAAAAATCACATGTTTCACCATAAAAGCATCATGTTGAAAAATACGTATAGGTTAGGTTTTTCAATAATATGACACGTATTTATAAAACTAAAACAGAAACTATTCAAAGCAAAAATCACATGTTTCACCATAAAAACATCATGTTGAAAGTTACGTATAGGCTAGGTTCTTCAATAATATAACACGTATTTATAAAATTATAACAAGAACTGTTCCAAGGCAAAAATCAAATGTTTCACCATAAAAGCATCATGATGAAAAATACGTATAGGTTAGGTTCTTCAATAATATGACACGTATTTATAAAACTAAAACAGGAACTGTTCCAAGGCAAAAATCACATGTTTCACCATAAAAGCATCATGTTGAAAATTACGTATAGGTTAGGTTCTTCAATAATATGACACGCATTTATAAAACTAAATCAGGAACTATTCAAGGAAAAAATAACATGTTTCACCATAAAAACATCATGTTGAAAATTACGTATATGTTAGGTTCTTCAATAATATGACACCAATTTATAAAACTAAAACAGAAACTATTCAAAGCAAAAATAACATGTTTCACCATAAAAACATCATGTTGAAAAATACGTATAGGTTAGGTTCTTCAATAATATGACACACATTTATAAAACTAAATCAGGAACTGTTCCAAGGAAAAAATCACATGTTTCACCATAAAAACATCATGTTGAAAATTACGTATAGGCTAGGTTCTTCAATAATATGACACGTATTTATAAAACTAAAACAGAAACTGTTCCAAGGCAAAAATCACATGTTTCACCATAAAAGCATCATGTTGAAAAATACGTATAGGTTAGGTTGTTCAATAATATGACACGTATTTATAAAACTAAAACTGTTCCAAGGCAAAAATCACATGTTTCACCATAAAAACATCATGTTGAAAATTACGTATAGGTTAGGTTCTTCAATAATATGACACGCATTTATAAAACTAAATTAGGGACTATTCAAGGCAAAAATCACATGTTTCACCATAAAAACATCATGTTGAAAATTACGTATAGGTTAGGTTCTTCAATAATATGACACGCATTTATAAAACTAAATTAGGAACTATTCAAGGCAAAAATCACATATTTCACCATAAAAAATCATGTTGAAAATTACCTATAGGTTAGGTTCTTCAATAATATGACTCGCATTTATAAAACTAAATCAGGAACTGTTCAAGGCAAAAATCACATGTTTCACCATAAAAGCATCATGTTGAAAAATACGTATAGGTTAGGTTCTTCAATAATATGACACGTATTTATAAAACTAAAACAGAAACTATTCAAAGCAAAAATCACATGTTTCACCATAACATGTTGAAAGTTACGTATAGGCTAGGTTCTTCAATAATATGACACGTATTTATAAAACTATAACAAGAACTGTTCCAAGGCAAAAATCACATGTTTCACCATAAAAGCATCATGTTGAAAAATACTTATAGGTTAGGTTCTTCAATAATATGACACGTATTTATAAAACTAAAACAGGAACTGTTCCAAGGCAAAAATCACATGTTTCACCATAATAGCATCATGTTGAAAATTACATATAGGTTAGGTTTTTCAATAATATGACACGCATTTATAAAACTAAATTAGGAACTATTCAAGGCAAAAATAACATGTTTCACCATAAAAACATCATGTTGAAAATTACGTATATGTTAGGTTCTTCAATAATATGACATGAATTTATAAAACTAAAACAGAAACTATTCAAGGCAAAAATAACATGTTTCACCATAAAAACATCATGTTGAAAATTACGTATAGGTTAGGTTCTTCAATAATATGACACGTATTTATAAAACTAAAACAGGAACTGTTCCAAGGCAAAAATCACATGTTTGACCATAAAAGCATCATGTTGAAAATTACGTATAGGTTAGGTTTTTCAATAATATGACACGCATTTATAAAACTAAATCAAGAACTATTCAAGGCAAAAATAACATGTTTCACCATAAAATCATCATGTTGAAAAATGAAAAACTTACTTTGCTCCATCACTGCCCACTCGTCACAACTTGTTGAACCTCCCGATCTCTCTTCTTAACTCCTGCATCACCATCAGTCTTCTTTTTCGTTGCCTTCTCAACAACCTTCTTCTTCTTCTCAGCTTCAAATCCCGCCTTCTTATTCTCAGCTTCAAATGCTTCCTTCTTCTTCTCAGCTTCAATAGCTGCCTTCTTCTCAGCTTCAATTGCCGCCCTTTTCTTCTCAGCTTCAATTGCAGCCTTTTTCTTCTCAGCTTCAATTGTTTCCTTCTTCTTCTTAGCTTCAATTGCCGCCTTCTTCTCAGCTTCAATTGCTGCATGGTCTTTCTCAGCTTGAAGTGCCTTCTCAGCTTGAAGAGCCTTCTCAGCTTCAATTAATTTCTTCTACTCAGTTATTTGTGCTAGCTTTCCACTACCCACTCTTTTCCTGACACCCAACTTGACCTTCTTAGGTCTCTCACTAAGCACAATATCCTCGACAAAATCAGAATCATCAACATTCTTCCCCTTATTGGGAAGATCTAATGGCATAGTGGATAAATTCCTGATGCGCGATGATTTGCGCAATCCTATTTGTACAAAACCAAACTAGTCAGTAATAATAATAAAACAGCAACATCACAGATATGATAATGAACCTTATAATATTAACTAATAATGTAACATGCTAATATAACAACCTTTTAAAATACAAAAACCCAAGCCTCATATGAATTTAAACACTAAAAAGAAAACAGAAACCGAAGTCAGTTCTTAGTATTAAAATCAAACAAATGAAAATCTTGAATCAACTTCAGAAGATTCCAATGAAAACCAGGGACTACATTGCATCAGCAACCTTTACAAAAATAATGTAAACACCAAAACAAGCATCCAACATTAAGGGAAGACAGTAACATTCATGAAAAGAGAAACAACAGAGAAGCCATGAGTACATTATACAAGCCAAATGATTTGAAAGGCACACAATGCAGTCAACCAACATGGACTTTAAATATAAAACTCTGTTCAATAAGAGCAAATAGTTTTAATACAATAAAACTTCACAGCTGAAAGTTGAAACATTCATTATGCATTTTTATACTTTCAGACTTTCAGTCCTTATGTACATTGTGCACTATCAGTGAGGAAGGAATTCATTTAGTAGCAGAAAATCCATATTCTTAGAATTTACTTATCACTCCTAAAGGGGATATACATAGAATGCTCTGGAAAAGTTGCCCAAAACCAAGAAGTATGCACAAAGCAAGAAGATAAGCTCAAATGTACACATTGCAACTCAACCAACTATACAGTGCAAATGTATACTCTGAGTACATACATTGATCGATCTAGTGACCATTAGCTAGGTAACAAAACAATTTTCCATGTTTCACAAGATTTAGTCAAAATTGTATGATGCTGCTTCTGTTTAAATAAGAATTTACTTCAATCACTTCTTTGAAAAAGCCAAAATGCCAAGGAAGGCAACAATACGAGTAGCTAAGCCAGTGAATGAGAATAGTTATGCAAAGTATAGCATCATGCACACTATGAAGGGATACTTTTCAACAAAATTGCAGTAACCTTTACAAATTCATGTAAACACCAAAGCTATTAACAGATCTTGTAATAGTAAAAACCAAAACTATTAACAAATTTTGTAAACCCTAAACCTAGTAAATTGGGGAAAACATGTAAAAAATACAAAAATCATCTCACAAATAAAATAAAAAAACCGGTTAAAAGGCAACATAAAGCAAATCATTCAACATTTGACAACAAAAGCATACAATAAGAGCAAAAATAGAAAAATAAACATCACCTCGACCAAAACTTCTTTCCTCTTAACCATTACGCTGCAATAACACACAAAATATATCAGATCCAAAACAAAAACCCTAAACTAGGAACTTAAAAACCTAAAACGAAGAAAAAAATCAGCTCAAAAGTAGAATATAACCTGTGGCGAACTAAAAGAAACACTGATTCGGAAAAAACTACGGTGAATTCCGATGAAAAATGCGATCGAAAACCTAAAACGAAGCAAAAAATCAGCTACGAACATAAAAACCTAAAACGAAGCAAAAAAAAAATCTCAAAAGTAGCATATAACCTGTGGCGAACAAAATGAAACACCGATTCGGCAAAAGCTACGGTTAATTCCAATGGAAATCGCGATGGGAAACCCTGACGGAGAAGAAGGATATGGACGAAGGAGAAGAGAGAGAATTTTGGGAATTAAAATGAAAATGGACGAAGCAAAAAAAATCCGTATATATATACGGCGCGTGAGGTCCAATTTCTAAATATTTGGTACTTAATCCCTAACTTTCTATATTTATAATTAAACCCCGACTTTCCATAAGTCTATGAAAAGACGGTTTTTCCCAAGACTTTGTCTAACCCTAATTGCATAACCAACTAAGAAAAGAAAAATATTATTGGGCTAATTAATTGTTCTTCATATTTGGCCTTCTATTCTTTGATTCAACCTTCTTTAGATGAACCCAAATGAGCCCAAATTCTTTGTAGCACGATTCAATTCCTTCTGAGCTCCATTCTGGAATAATGTCCCTAAGTACATTTTTCATTGGAGTATACTACCTCATTAAAAACCTTATCGGAAAAACCCTGTGGAAAAAACCAGTGTTAAAGAAAAAAGGGTATAGTGTACCGCTCCTCATCTTCAATACACAATCTAATAATTCCTTGCACAAAAACACATACGTGTACATTAATTGGAAAAAGAAGCTCATAAAAGTACATAAAATATGTGTATAAAACACAACCAATCAAACATCCCCACACTTAGATCGTGTTTGCCCTCAAGCATGTAATAACACAAAAATCATTAGCAAAAAGAAATGTTCTCACAAAATCAAATCAAGCAACATTCACTATGGAATCAACCGTCTTACCACAAGCTAAATCTAAGAATTTCAACATAAGCAATGTCTTTTCATCTTTGTCAAAATTGGGCAAACAATCATTTAATTCCTCGCGTGATGCGTTCACACACTCTCCTTACTCTACTCCATAGGGCAACCCACAATAAAAACACAAGTATATATCATGCTATTAATAAGTGAAACAATTCAAAATTTCACACAAGTCAGGATGAACTTCTCAAAAAGGTTGTAACATGGCTTTAAAACATAAAATCAAGGAGGGATCTAAAGGAATCCTAAATTTTAAATCTATAACAAAATCATGTGCATGCAACTCATGAACTCCAACCATAAGAATCTTTCCATCAAACAACCCATAACAACCATCCACCAAAATCATATACTAGATCAGTTCCATCCTCTCTTTTTTTCCTTTCATTTTTTTTTCATTTTTTTCGGGCAGTACCCATCATCACTTTACTTTTTATCTTTGGTACTGATACTCACTTTTCGTTTTGGGAAAAAATAAACTAATTTAGGACCACTCTCGTTCCGCCGAACGGGACCATCAATATAAGTAAATCGCCTCTAGAATCACCGTTCAATCTTCCAATAACCAATTAAAATAGTACTTCTTTGTATAAGCTCAAAACAATTTTTCTCAACCAAATTCTTCATAGCACCATACTTTCCACCCATGCCTACACTAGTGGAGGGAGAGGTCATTAAAGGTGGTTTTATTGGACCAGAGAAGGCACTTATGGTTGCACCTTTGATCGTCACTAATTAAAGGCGGTTCTCATAACTGCCTTAAAAATGCCAATTAAATGCGGTTATTAACCGCCTTTGAAAGGTTGGAAGAACCGCCTTTAATGAGTTCCAAACTCGGAAAAATGTCAAGTTCCTTCGGCCCTTGGGATGTTCTGAACTCAGAACTCCTGTCAAGGCGGTTTATAACCGCCTTTAAATCTATGGTTGAACTGACTTTACCAGTTTCCGAGTTCATAACCGGTTAGATCCGTCGGGCTTCTGCAGACGTTTACGAGCTCGGAACCTAAGAAATTTCCGAGTTTAGAATGGAAATCACGTCTATATTCGGCCCCATGAGGTTGGGAATTCCTTGATCGGCCATCCATTCCGGTCCCAATCTGTAAATTTTTGTAAGCTCTATTTTTTTTGAAATTAACTACTTCCGAGTTTTGAAGCACGTTTGTGTAAAAATTTCTTATAGGGCCGAATGTTGTTACGACTTCGGAACTAACAAAACTAATATTTTGGAAATTATTATGTCATTGAAATCCCCGGCTCAAAATAGGCCTCATTTGATGACAAAATTCTAACATAATACGCGAATATATTGTACTTGGTCACAAAAATCTATAGAAAATGCTAACTAAGCAATATTCTATAGTTAGGAATAGAAATGAACACAATTCTATTCCGAAATATCACTATATTCTATCATATCTAAATTGTGTTACTATACCAAGGTGGGGTTTCCAAGAGAGTGAGAGCGGTTGATAATGAGGTGCCTCGCCAAGCAATTCCTTGCATTTTTTATTTCTTCTTTTGAATAGGGCCTCGTTGACTTCAAAAGAACCTAAGAGATTCAAGATATTAGCAAATACGAATGGGACATTGAGAAACCATTAATGTTTAGGAGAAGTGAATGTACAATTACCTTGTCAATTTCAAGTAAATCATTATTCACACTTTCTATGCACTCTATTGTGCACAACATACGTAATAGCCGCATTCCCACGTTTGGGCTTATTTCTTGTACTGAGTAAAAACCACATTAAACTTGTAACGTACGCAAATTCCTAAATAGATCCCTTTGGAAAAAGCAAAGAAATTGTACTATTTTATACCTTGATTTCCACCATCTCAAATTTCATTCCATCTACTTCACAAGGGCCCTTCATATTGGACTCCAAAATTTTGACGAATTCTTCCCATGGTTGGAAGTGCAATGGGTCCATCCAATCCACCCGTTTCTTTTCCAGAACAATCATGATCAATCGCCAATGATCTCTAATAAAAAAATTATAAAAAATGTTAATATAATATCTTAACTTATCTTTCTAAACGTAATTTTGATTGTTAATATGACCTTTCAATGTAGGGCGCAATGACCAATTTCTTATCCCTTCCCCTAATATTTTTGTGAATGTAGCCTATTCTCTCTTGCTTTGTACATCCAATTTCTCGAGTCATCACGGGGCACATGTACCCAACCCATGCCTTCTTTTGATTGTACATAAAATACAAGTACCTTGCAAAAAAATGAAATTCCTTGCATTATTTTTAAACAATGTAACATTAATATATAGTGAATAAGAAATAAACACACACACACACACACATATATATATATGTTACTTACAAGATGTATATGGACATTAGCATCTGGTTAACTCGCTCACACTTCCATAAGTCTTCGAAGTCACTCCATGGAGCGATGATATATCATTTCGCACCAAATATGAAATCGTTACCCGAAAAAGAGAAAGTTGAGTTTCATTCATGCGGTTGAGGAAAATTGTTCAGCACTCGTACCTAGTGAGGTGAGTCGTTCGGGACTACTCCTCTTGGAACTGGTTGTCTAATTTTTTCTGGTGTTGTATGCCCCTGTTTGGGTGTTTTGTGGAACAGTTTTGGTGTAGCTTGGACTGCCATAGGTGTTGATGGATGTGTGAATTTCAAATGCCGATCTTTTATAGGATCAACATAAGTAAGTTGACGCGGCTGCAAAATAAACATTCCTAGTGCTCCCTTGACATGTTTGTATTCGCTGGCTGGAATAGGAAACAGAGTGCCCTTCACCAACACCTTGTCTAGAGAAACTCTTGACAAACCTTCTGCAATTGGTACTGTGTGATGATATCTCATTAATTCATTAAAAAATTCATTGGCTTCGTGGAGTGGTCCACCTTCTATGTCTCGATCAATGTATAATTCATACACATGAGAACCCTACATAGGAAAAATTACCACTGTCAACAATTTCAATAAAATTAGGGTTTACAATATAAAAAAATGTTCACCTTTTTATCACTTGTGAGGATGGTTTTGTTGAGGTTGTCGGCCTCATCATTAGAACTTTGAATGAAAACCTTTTGATTTACCTCAACATCCTTGAGAGAATGGTGTGATCCTCTTAATGGTGGTGTCCAATCGGGTGTCAAATCATCCAAGTTCTCGAGAATAGAAAAACCGGTGTGTTGAATCAACTTTCGAATGAGAATGTCTTGTTGCTCAATCTGTTTCTCTTGTTGAAGGGCTTGTTTTTGAAAAGTGTGTATCCTAGATGGTTGTGCACCCTTATAGTACCGAGTAATCCCAAACGCCTCTCTTTGGGTCATGAGCCCTCCCACTCCCCTAATACGTCCCGCATGGTTGGGTTTTTGTGTGGCTTCAATAAGTATGTCTTTCTTAAATGTTGTTATGAATTTCATTCAATTTAACATTTTTAAAATTTTCCTAACAATTAGAATTATTGGATTTCATAAGCTAATATAAAAGGGAAATAAGGTAGAGTGTAGAAAAAAATAAAGGACATGAAAAATTACCACTCTTTCCGCAGTTTCTTTCTCCATCTCCTTCTCGTATCTACCCTCTTGTTTTATCGACCTTTGAAGAAAAAATCACACCTATCAATGTCATTCACATCAATTGGTCTTACACTAGCCCTTGATTATTCTTCTGTCATCCCAGCCTCGATTGCAATTTGTACATCTTTTTCAAGCCATTCTTCCACTAATTGCATTGCCACCATTTCATACCCCATGCAGCTTAAACGATGAAGCACTAAATTCATACCGGCTAAGCATTGTTTTTCTTTCCATGTACCCTATGTTGGAGACAAGTAAACACTAAAGACACCTTCATCTAAATACTTTGTAAATTAAAATTTTGATTGCTAACATTAGAATAATTCTCCAGCGCCCTTCTCTTGTGGATCCCCCAAATCTCCAGTTGAATGTGTGTATAGGTTATCCACGGTCGATCACCCTTCTCCGAAGAAAATATGTAATTTCTAGACAAAGATATTTGTGTTCTTGCCAATTCTTGCACATCATGGTCATTGCCTTCTTCCTTACAAATGTCATATATGGGCAATCGAAAAGGTCTCTAAGATGGTTTAGAACGATGGGAATTAAATTAATGGGGAAATTAATATGTTCAATTAGAGACGCTAAGAACACTATGGCCATTAAGGGTACCTTGCATTCCATCCATAAGGTCTCCTTATAGTCTTTTGGCACCTCATGCCAACTATCGTACTAGATGTCGACCCTTGTTCTTCCTATCTTTGCCACCCAACTAGACCACTTTGCTCATTCTTTGGACAAACACTTTGCCGACTTTTTTAAAACCAATGTTGTCAACTCTTTACAATCCATCATATGTTCTAGTGCTCTACAATGAGTTTTGGCTATTCCTATCTCCCCAGACACATCATCGTCATTGCCACTAAATCCTACTTGAGAGGGTTAGAATTCCGTGAACGTGATGGATCATCATGAGTCCGTTTCTTAGACATTGTTAACCTCTACATTTACATATTCCTCGTCATTCTATGAAACTAACTTCATTAATAATAGTTAGTGAATTTCAAATCCCAAAATTCCATACTAGTTCTACAAATAACCCTCACTATTGAAAACACACAATGTCATAACTACTAGTGCTACCAAGATCACATTCATTAGGTATTAACTGTATATAGAAGCTTAAACTAGCATAAAAAAATTACCCCTAAAGGAAACAATAATGGAAAAAACTAGGGTTTCCATTGATGAAATCTAGGGTTTAGAAGAACCTACCTCTACATCATACAAATGATAGCTTCACCTTGCTCAAATTTTTCCAACCTGAAAGTAGAGAATGTAAATAAGCTTATACCCTGTAAATATAGGCAAAAAGTAGTGAAAAATCACAAGAAATGAAGAAGATAGAAGATGTATTAATTATGAACACATACCTTTGATTTGAAGATGAAGAGAAATGGAGATGAAGAGAAGGAAGACGTGGAGAAGATGGGCTGTGGAAGTTTTGGTGTGGTGGGAAATGGGCAAATTGGTGGGTTTCTAAAGGCTATATAACGTCCTTTTGAAAAACCACCTTCAATGCTCTTTTTTTCCCCCGTATTGCAAAGCTTCTAAACTCGGAAGCTGTTCCATACTCATAAAAAAACCTCGGAACAACTTCCGAACTCGGAACCTCTGTTTGTACATAAAAAAATCCCAAATCAGAGGGTTCAATCGTTTTTCAAACGTAAACCCCAATTGGAGTTCCCCTTTAACCCTAACCACTAAACTTCCATACAATACATCAATCCCGCAATAATGTCGAGGCCAAGACACTATAAGAAAAGTACCAGGGCGGCGAGTGACCGTAGTCATCAACCGTTCACCGAGGATGGGGAGTTGGAGCTATATTTCAACCAGAAGGCCGAGGACAGGTATGTTGAATTTCTCAACCGTAAAGTGATCAACTCCAAGGTTATTAGGGCATCATCTATTGAATGATTGAATTTACGATATTTGTTAGATAGATTCAAAGTTCAACTTCTACAAAATTTGATGTGCTTGGAAGTGAATGTGCACCTTGACGATGTGATTCAATTTTATACCAATTTAGGAAAAAGATTTGGTAATAGGGATAGTATGAAGGTTAATGGTAAAATTATAACAGTTAACAAGTTTACAATCAACGAAGCCCTTGGACCGAGCTATACATCCCCGGAAAGGCGTCCCTTTTTTCGTCAATCAAAGCTTGTAACGACTCATGTTTACCTTTGAATTCACCATTTTGTCAAACTCGGTGTTACCATCTAATTCATCAACTACCGTCGTGTCCTCCAATTCATTGGAATGAGAGGCTTCCACAACTTCCCCATGTCATACCCAACGAGTGTAGCTAGTTTGGACCCCTCTCGTTATTAGGTGGTCCTGCAACTTCTTCGTCCCTAAATACGTGTCATTTTTACAATTATTACAAGGGCATCTTGCCCACGAAGAACCATTTTTAGAAGCATGTTCAAATGCAAACGAAACAAATTATTCAACCAATGGCATGTAGATGATTTCCAAAGATCATTACCAATTAGTCCATCTCAATCCATTCTCCTAAAATTCAATTATTATGGAACACATGAGGATCCATTCAACAATAATCATAAACCTTGTTAATCTCAAACCACAATTGTAAATATGGATGTATAGGAAGCATTAAATACACCTTAAAGTTTTTCAAGAAACTGGTAAACAAGATAATTTGGATTAAACTAACCTGCTCCGACCCAAAATGATGAATCCTCAAGCACCACAATGGGTAATGAATAATGGGTAATGAATGAATGAGCGTCTTCTTCGAAGTTTTAGGGTTTTGTGGCATTTAATGGAAATGGGTGCATTTTTTTAAAAATATACAGGGTATTTTCCAAACTCGGAAACCTTGCCCCAAATTTTTGAAGACAAGATCATTACCATTCCAAACTCGGAAAGTAGACACGATGCATTTCAGAGTTTGAAAAACATGTCCTTTCTTAGTAGTCCCCAAACAATGGGTTTTTCGAGTTCGAAAGCCTATAGTTTCCTCTTTCCGAGTTCGTAAACTATCAAGTTTAATGGCGGTTATATAAAACTTCCTTTAATTAGGGCTAATTAAAGGAGGTTTAGCCATGAAAAACCGCCTTTAATTATAAAAAAACTGCCTTCAATTTTTTGAACGCGCCACGATCACTAATTTCCAAACTCAGAAATTGAAATTAAAGGCGGTTTTCATTGAACTGCGTTCCCTTGCTGACTTTAGTAGGAGGCTCTCTACTAGTGCATGATCCAGAAATCCATTCTCGCCAATCACGCCCAATACATTCAATTACGAGCTCGTATCATAATACCAGATGGTTATGCTAGCATACCGAAACTCCACGTGTAGCCGGTCTAAGCAGACGGTCCGATCAATACCGTTCCCCACCAATTTTAACTGAACCACAATTGTGTTGGGGACCCAAAAAAGCACGGACACGTAATCCAAGTTTGACACAACAAGATAAAGTACAAGTCGGTTCTCCACATATGAGATCAGAGTAATTAAATTCACATAATATCACAATAATTAAGCACAATGTGATAAGTACACATCGTGCTTAATTATTATGAAACAAAATAATTGACATGGAAAGAATATAATTATCAATAAAGGAACCTATTCTTAATTTCTTTTTTTTGGATAAATCCACCTGTGATGGTGGGGGGTTTGGCAGACCCCTACCCGTTTATTAATTATAATAAAAGGTACATAGAAGAGGGGGGCATAATAACCGTACCTCGATGGTTCAGCTGTTGATCTTAAAAGCTAAACATTAAAACTATAGCTACCCTAAAGATCAACAGAGTCAAAATGCAATAAAACCTAGTCATGAGAATCCAATTACATGTTCCTGATATGGGGAATTCCTTCAGCATCCATCTTTACCTGACCAGTTACGATCCTGGGCAAACCAATGGGACCATAGATAGTATTTACCTGTTCACGAGTAGCCATCTTTGCGAGAGAATCAGCCGGGCCGTTTGTTTCTCTGAAGATGTGGCGTATTGAGTAATTCATACCTTCTAAAAGGTCCCATATTTCTCTAATCTTCGTCAGCAATCTCCATGGTATTTTTAGTTGCTGTTTATCCATTCCAAGCAGTACCTGAGAGTCAGTTTTAATCTCAATTGTGGTGATACCTTTATCTCAAGCAAGCTGTAATCCATGTAGTAGTGCCTTTGTTTCAGCCTGTAAAACGGAGTCAGCCGAGATTTTTTTGGACAGAGCTACAACAACCTGACCAATATGGTCCCTTATAATACAACCAGCCCCAGTAGCCCCATTGTTAAAGGCTCCATCAGTGTTTAATTTGAGTGCTGCAGGTAGAAGCCATTTAAAGATTTTGATTGATCTGCGTTTAATTGTTTCCTGACTTATTAAAATCGGTATTGTAGCTAATGTCCACTGGAAATCAATTTTAAAAGAAAGTAAGGTGTCATTAAGGTGGAGTGCAATGTGCTTGAAAATATTCATTATGTTCGGCTTAGTACCCTCAAATAGATAATTACATCTCGTACACCATAAATACCAATGAACTATACTGGGTATGATATGGATTAGTTTTGTGATAGATGCCTCAGTGGGTGAGTAGTTCCAGTAGAAGTAAATTCTATCCCACACAAGTTGGAATTGGTTAGTTGGTAGGCTAAACACTGTATTGACCAATTTCCAGAGGTGGTTAACCTTAGCACAGGAGTTGAAACAGTGGTGAATGGATTCAGAGTGATTGAAACAGAAACAACATCTCAATGGGAGATGGAACTGAAGATCTTCTAGCACATCCGGGAAAGGTATTAGTCGATTTAAGAGTTTCCAATTAAATAGACTGATTTTCTTAGGTAGGAGTTTAGACCAAAGGTGAGAAAAGGATGGAATTTCCAGTTTCTTGTCCCTGACCAGTTCGTATGCTGATCGAATAGTGAAAACACCTGTCGGGGTAGGGTTCCATATGAGGGAATCATCATATCCAGCAAATAAGGTATGATCCAGTTGTATTCCCTGGAAAATGATATCTGGGAGGAAGTTTTTGATCCGTTCTAAGAAAAAAGATTTGTTGTGTAAGAAATCTGCCAATGTTATGTCTTCGTGCGGGCATTGCAAAAGGGTTAAGTAGGTGATCAGCCAGAGGGCCAAGAGAGGTCCAGTTAGAGTGCCAGAATGAAATGGACCCGGAGCCAAGAATAACTGTTGTGTTATCTAATGCAAGGTCATTTGCCTCAATTATTCGTTTCCAAGTTCTGGTTTTTTTCTGTGAGTCTCTCATCGACCACATTACCGTAGCCCAAAGTGACCTCCTTGTTTGTAACTTCCACCACAGTTTTAAGGAGAATGCTTTTGTTAAAGTGTTAAGATTTTTGAAATTCAGGCCATTCTCTTCTATGGGGAAGCATAGCTTGGGGTATGATTTCCAGACTCTATGTTTTTCTACATTATCAGAGTTGTTATTCCAGAAATACCGAGCAAGAGTTATTTGAATTTGATTGATGATGTGAGAAGTTGGTTTCAAAACTATTATTAGATGAATTTGCATTGAGGACAATACGTGTCTGATCAGTGTAGCCCTACCTACTGGAGAAATTTGCTTATTGTGCCACTGGTTGATCTTGTTGTGGACAGAAAGTAGCATACCTTGAAAAAAGGAGTTTTTAGTTCGTCCTGTAAAAATAGGACATCCAAGGTACTTGAAAGGAAGTGCACCTTCCAACATCGAAGTCTCTCTCTTTATAATAGTGAGGATTCTATTTGGGGTATGTTTTGATGTGTAGAAGGTTGATTTTTCGAAATTGACCTTCTGACCAGAAGCCATCTCATAAGATTTCAAGAAATTCATTAAGGTTTGGATTCCTTGTTTAGAGTATCTCAGGAAGACAGCTGTATCATATGCGTAGGAAAGATGGGAGGAAGAAATCATATCTCAGGGGAGTTTGTAGGCCTGGATATTCCCAAAACGAGATAGAAAGTTTAGGTTGTGTGAGAAAGCTTCAGCCATGAGAATAAACAGCATAGGGGATAAGGGATCCCCTTGTTTTAGACCCCTAGAGGCTGGGAAGAATCCAACAGTTTTACCGTTGATCAAAATAGAGAAATGTGCAGCTTTGATGTTCTGCATTATTAGTCCCACGGGGGCTTTTGAGAAGCCCTGTTTGATCAACACATTTGTTAGAAAGGACCACGAGACTCTATCAAAGGCTTTCATCATGTCTAGTTTGATAATCATGTTGGGTCCTTTTGTTTTTGTTTGAAGATGATTGGTATATTCCTGCATTAGAAGAACGTTGTCTGCAATTTCTCTTCCGGAGACAAAGGCTGATTGCTCTTGACTGATTATGTTATCCAGAAAGGGCTTTAGTCTTGATGAGATTACTTTGGAGAGAATCTTATTTGTGAAATTACTTAAGCTTATTGGCCTAAAATCTTTGAAAGATGAGCAAACATCTTTTTTGGGTATCAATATTATTTGGGTGGAGGAAATGGTTTGAGGAATCTCAGTACCTGCTAGGAAATCCTCCACTGCCTAGAGCACATCATGTTTGATGATCTCCCAACATTTATGGAAGAAGAATCCAGAAAAACCATCAGGGCTTGGGGCTGAATGACCGTTCATGGAGAAGACTAGTTTAGTTAGTTCATCTAAACTAACATCTTGCATTAATTTAGAGTTCATGTCATTGGTAACCACAATTGGGACATTTTCTAGTAGCCAGGAGGAATTTACTCCTGAAGGGTCAGCAGTTTCAGCAGTTAATAGGTCTGAGAAGAAGCAGACAACTTCTTTCTCAATATCCTCCAATTTATTAAGCCAAGTGCCACTGGTGAATTTTATTAGGGAGATGGTTTGTCTTTTGTGTTTATTTAGGATCAATTGGTGGAAGAATTTCGAGTTTGCGTCCCCTTCTTTTAGCCAATTGAGCCTAGACTTCTGTTTTAGGAATGTTTCCTGATTTGTTAAGGCCTGTCTAAGCTTTGCCTTTGCAAGATTTAAGGATTGGATATTTTTAACAGTTTCATTTCGTTGGAGATCTTTTTCAGCGTTGTTCAGTAGGTCTTCACCCATCTGAACCATGTCAAAAACATTTCCGAATACCTCTTTGTTCCAGATTTTAAGGGAGTGTTTAACATGTTTTAATTTATAGGTCAGTCTTTTCATTCCTCGGAGGCTGGTATGGCTTTTCCAGGCTTCCTCCACGAGTTTCATAAAAGTGGGGTGATTGACCCAGCATTCTTGAAATTTGAAAGGTTTTGCTGAGGTTTTGTGTGGCGTATCGGACACAGAAAGGATAAGTGGGGTATGGTCCGAGCCTTCTCTGGCTAAAATTTTAATATTTGATCTGGGAAAGGTAGACCACCATAAATTGTTTGAGATGCCCCTATCAAGACGTTTCCACACTCTTCCTTTAGTTCGCATACCAGTCCAGGTAAATAAACTCCCGGAGGTAGGGATTTCAGTGAATTCCTGTTCATTAAGGAAATTGTTGAAGTTTCGAATACTGTTTTGATTGGGTGTGGATTTTCCCAAGTATTCATCAGTTTTGCTGATGACATTGAAGTCACCAATGAGGCAGAGAGGTTCCTTGTTTAGAGTTGCTAAGGCTTGCCACAGTTTATTCCGCTATTAGACAGTGTGCTTAGCATAGACAAAGCCTATTTGACATTCAGGGGGTAGGGTGGTAGATTTCATTTTCACAATTACCAACTATTCCTCCACTTGAACTATGTCTAGAGTAATGTCCTCATCCCACAACAGCCATATTTTATTAATGGGATTGGCATAGAAGTGTTTAAATCCTAGTGTCCTGGAAATATTGTGTATTTGGCCAGGTTCTAGCAAGGGTTCCATGAGAGCACAAACTTTGATTGAGTTTCTTCGTGTGATATGTCTTAAACGGATTTGAGTCGGTTTATTCCCTATTCCCCTAATGTTCCATGCACATATGTTGAGACTAATCATGGATATTCTTAATTTCTTTAAGTACCGTTTTAGGGATTGACATTTTGTGAGTTTCTTTTATGCTATGATTATTACTATCTTTTAGTTTAAGAATACCAAGTTAGTTTAAATTAGTTCAATGTGCCAATATAGTAACTGACTAAGTTACAGTATCAAAATTGTTGATTTAAGTTAATTTAATGTGTCAATATAGTAACAATAATAATATATCTATAACTTAACTAACTACGTGCCAATTATTGATAATCCATGTGCCAAGATAGTTAAAAGTTAGTTATAATTTTAGCTTAATGTGTTAAGGTGGCTATGATATTGATTATAATACGAGTGTTAACAATTTCGTATCTTAGCAAATTGGTTAAATACCAACATCAACCCTAATGCTCCAACAATTATTGATAATGCAAGTGCCAAGATAGTTATTTGAGAAAAGTGCATATATAACCCTATATAATTGATGAAAGTGCAGATATAATCCTGTAAAATGAAAGTGCAGATATAACCCTGCAATAATTGAAAGTGCAAATATAACCCTGGTTAGTCAACGCTGGAATAATGACTTTAGGGTTATATTTGCACATATGTATAATAGTTAGGGTTATATTTGCACATATGTATCATAATTAGGGTTATATTTGCACTAAAAATAACTCATGGTTATATTTGCACTTTCTTCAACAATTAGGGTTATATTTGCACTAAAAAATAACTCATGGTTAACTCATGAAATTTTTTGTAATACGGGTGTTAATAATTTCGTATCTTAGCAAGTTGGTTTAGTACCAACATCCACCTTAATGCTCCAACTTCTTAACACGAATGCTATTAATTATCTAATCCAGGTATAATGATCTAAGCCTAATGATCCAAGCCTAATTCGTAACACCAGCAAAATCGCACGGATTATATAAAAGGGAAAAGTGCAAATGACCCTATTAAATTGAGAAAGTGCAGATGTAACCCTGTAAAATCCAAAAGTGTGAAACTAACCCTATGTTCAGGTAAAATTGTGCAAGTGTACCCATTTTTCTCAATTCCAGCGTTGACTAAAAAAGTCTACCATTGACCAAATATGAAAAGACATAAATGCCCCTAAGTTTAAAACTGAAAAGCCTAAAGACCATTTTACCCCTCACTTCTTGTTCTTCAATTTCTTCTTCTTCTTCTTCAGCTTTTTCTGCTCTACTTCCGCTGACTCATCTTCGTTCTGCCGCTGGCTAGAACCACCGATTGCCCAAACCCATCTCATTTCTCCAATCAAAACCGAGACCCATTTATCCAATATTAACCCAGATCTCATTCACCACAATCCACCACCTTCGCCTAAACCCTAGAACCACGGTTGCCCAAAACCATATCCACTGCTCCCCGCTGTCGCCCAACATCCGCCTAAGCCTTAAACCCCAAAACCGGCTCCATTGCTCCACCGCTCCCCGCAGCCACCCAGAAACCCTACCCCTTCGCTCTTCGCTCCGTCGCTCACAACCAGATTCCCTATTCTCGCTGCTCTGTCTCCCATAACTAGAGGCTCTACCTCGTCGCTCTGCCGCCCATACTAGTAGAGAAACCCCTATTAAAGGCAGCATTGGAAGACAGTTTGCCTATAACTACATTTTTAAACAGTTTTCGAGTTCAGAAAACCCCAATTGTGTCCCCTTAACCAATTTAAAGGTGGGTTTTTGTTGATTAAAGGCAGTTATGCCTTGAACCACCTTTAATTAAAGGCGGTTCAAGGCTTAACCACCTTTAATTGACCATTTTTAAGGTGGTTATGACTAACCACCCTTAAAAATCATGTTTACGATTTTGGAAAGAACGAAGGAATAGGTTTCCGAATCTGGAAAGCACCTACTTTCCATATTTCATTGAGAGGAAACAATGTTTGGCTTCGGAAATGGTTTCCGAGTTCGTAAAATGGTGGATCGCGTCTTAAATATGGTGGACTATAGTTTCCGAACTCAGAAAAGGGATGGCCTATTAAAAAAAATAAACGCGCCCAACTTCATTAAATTGTCCAAAACCCTAATTCTTTTAAGAAGAAGCTCTTTTTTTTCTAACCCATTGTTGAGAACAAGGTTTTGTTGTTGGAGAAGGTTAGTTTTATCCAAATTATCAAATTATGAAGTTGATGAGTTTGTTCAAATAATTTTATATGTATTTAAGCTTAATATGTTCATATTTTCAATTATGCTATGAAATTAGCTAGGTTTATGAATATTTTTAATGCATCCTCACGTGTTACATTTTTAAATGAATTTTAGGATAATGGATCGAGATGAACTAGTTGGTAATGATAAAAGGAAATCACTCGAGTATATGCCACTGGTTGAATCATTTGTTTCATTTGCTTTTGATCATGCTTCTAGAAATGGTTGTTCGTGGGCACGATGCCCTTGTAAGGATGCCCTTGCAAGGATTGTAGAAATGTTGCATATTTAGGGAGGAAGAAATTGCAGAAACATCTTATAATGAGAAGGTTTGAAACTCGCTACACTCGGTAGGTATGGCATGGGAAAGGTTTGGAAGAATCACATTTGAATGAATTAGAGAACATGACGGCGGGTGATAAATAAGATGGTAACGCAGAGTTTGACGAAATGGTGGAAGATATTTTGAGGGAATTCAATGGTAAACCTGAGTCGTTACAACCTTTGATTGACGATAAAGGGACCCCTTTGTACAATGGTTCTATATACTCAGATATGAATGCCACACTGTGGATGATAAATTTGAAGGCAATGTTTGGATGAACAGACAAGTCTATGACCGAGGCTCTCCAGTTTTTCAAGGATTTGCTTCCTGAGGGTAATTTAATGTCCAATAGGTTATATGCTGCCAAAAAAATACAATGGCCGATGAGATTGGAATTGCAAAAAAAATCATGCATGCCCGAACAACTGTATGTTGTATAGAGGGGAAATAGATAAAGATCGGGAAACTTGTAAGGTATGCGGCGAGTCTCGGTTCAAATTGAAAAGAGATATGATTGCGGTGGGTGTGGAAGTTCCATTGAAATTAAAGAAGAGGACACCGACAAAAGTTCTGTGGAAACTCCTGATCATTCCCCATTTAAAGAAGTTGTATGCTTATAGGGAAGATACTAAGTTGTTGAGGTGGCACGCTAATAGAGATAGGCCGGTGGATGATTTCATAAGACATATTTTTTATGGGGAGCAATGGAAGAAATTTGATGCTATGTACCCTGAGTATGGCAAAGATTCTAGGCATTTCGGGTTAGAATTGTGTACAGACAATGTGAATCCTTTTGGCAACATGAGTAGCAATCATAGCTCTTGGCCTATTATGTTTGTCATATAAAACCTCCCATCTTGGTTGACCATGAAACGTAAGTATGTGCTGCTATCTTTGATGATATCAGGTCTGAAGCAACCTGGTATTGATAGTGATGTATATCTTGCTCCTCTAGTGGATGATTTGTTAATTTTTTTTAATGGTAGTGTTAGAGTGTTTGATGGGTTGGTTGATGATTTCTTCACTCTTAAAGTGTTGTTATTTTTCACAATTAATGATTTTCTTGCATATGGGAATTTGACTGGGTATTCTGTGAAAGGCCACTTTACCTTTCCAGTGTGTGAGAAGGACACTGATTTTTGTCTATTAAAACACAGTTGTAAGATAGATTACTAGGGGCATAGGCAGTTTATTCTTGAGGGGTACCCATGGCGATTGGCCTAGAAATGGTTAGGTTAGATTTGGTTGAGTTAGGTATTCGGAAGAATCTTGCCCCAATGAGTACAGGTGATAATTGTTATTTGCCCCCTGCTTGTTATTCAATGTCGCACTCAGAGAAGCAATCTTTTTGTGTGACCCTTAGTAGTTTGAAATTTCCCAATGCGTACCCGTCCAACATCAGCACATGTGTGTTAGGTGAGGAGTTGAGGGTGGGTGGGTTAAAGTCACACGATTGTCACAACTTGATGCAAGAATTGAATGTTATCGCCATTCGATCTACATTGCCTTCTCAGGTAAGATTGTTTATTACAAAGCTCTGTATGTCTTTAAAATCTATTTGTTGCAAAAGTATTAGCGTATCGAAGTTAGGTAGGTTGCAAGTAATGATTGTTGAAGTTCTGTGCCGTATGGAAATGTATTTCCCTCCTTCATTTTTTGACATTATGGTCCACTTGATTTTCCATTTTGTCCAGTTTTTCTAAGATGGATGTACCCGTTCAAGAGGTATATGAAAACATTCATGCACTTTGTGAATAATTGGTATAGGTCAGATGCTAGTATTGTACAGTGTTACGTGATAGAAATGCCATTGAGTTTTTCACCAATTATATAAAGCAAGTTGAATAAGTTGTGGTTCCAACTAGTAGACATGAAGGGAGGGTAGATGGTTTAGGGGTCAGATAAGGAAAACAATATAGACCTTGTGCGGAAGATTTATGTGCTGCACATATGTATGTTCTGCACAACTAGGAAGATGTAGTTCCATACATAGAGGTTCATATAGGAGCCATACGACTGCTTCACCCTAATTTCAATGAAGCTCAAGTACTTTAGTTTCAAACCACTACATTTGCGTCATGGTTGCGGGATCACGTAGATGTTAGCGATTATCCTGCTACAGTTGAGTGGTTGGCTCATAAACCATTGGGGACCGTTATTTCCTATGAAGGCTATGATATCAATGGTTTAATGTTTGACACAAAATCAGTGAATGATAATAGTCTCACTCAAAACAATGAAGTGTCTCTTGTCTCCAAAGCATTTCACGTTGGCAAGGGTGGGGATGAAAATCCTACTTATGCCAAAAAATTCTACTTTGGCACAATATCCAAAATTTGGGAGCTTGACTGTGTGAGTATGCGTGTTCCAGTGTTCAAATGTCAGTTGGTGGATATTAACAAAGGACAATGCATCGAGAATTTTGGCTTCACCCTTATCGATAGAGCTCGGGTAGGATGGAAGAATGATTCTTTCATTTTGGCTTCTTAAGCGCACCTAGTTTTCTATGTTAGGGATCCTATTGATCCTGGATGGGAGATTTTTTTTTAAGGGAAACATTCTTTCATTGAAGAAAATGACTTGGAGGAAGTAATTGGATTCAAATGCCATACATCGAGTTGTGGGTTAGAAGAAGTCTTTTTGCCCGAGGAGGGTGATCATAGTCTACACCATTTTCTAGGTCGTAATGATAATGAAGAAGAGATGTGGATCGACGGTAAGGGGAAGATCAGTCGTAGAAAGCGGAAGTTGAATAAGGCCTTAATCAAGGAAGCATAAGTAGTAAGTGTTTCGATATCTACGTGTATGTTGGATACATAAAGATTTGAATTCAAATGATTAAAATTAAAATAATTTAAAATCCCAAAAAAATTCTAACATAAAAGTCATAGATAAAGTCATACATCATAAAAATACTAAAAATCTCGTAAGATTCAATCAAATGCATGTTTATAAGCTAGGGCATGCAAAGTCATTCATTAACATCTTCAATGGCATCAGTTGAAGCTGATTGATCGAGGCGTTGGCAGGAGCTTGATATGACATATCGCTCATAAGCTCGCTGAGACTTTTCCAGGAATCTAATCCTTGTCTTCATCGTGCAAAATTCCTTGGGCATCCATTTGTAGCAATCCTTGAAGCCCTTCAAGTATGATTTCTCGGTACCTACATACAACAACCAAAGTATGAGCTATATAAACAATGAAGAAAATATAAGCAATACATGAACTATATCAATGCTAACACATTTGTGACTAACCTTCCTCAACTCGTGGCCTCTTGCTCGGTTCCGCCTCCCCGTCTGGCTTATGATACCATTTCCCATCACGCAAAACCAAACCCTTGTTCTCAAAGTAAGTCATATCATGATGCTTTGGGACTTTTTCCTCCCCCTTAATAGTCAACCCCTCAATGCTTCTCAAGATTTGAGTTATTAAACTCCTATAAGGTAGCCGAGTCAAAACTATCTTCGAGGTTGCACAATGCAACATATGACTAAAAATAGTTGACCTGAGGTTGATCCTTCTACCCTCCATAATTAGGTAAAATAACATAAGGGCTGGGTAATTAGGCTCAGTCAAGTCCCCACCCACCCGACGGGACCAAACTCTTATTTATCATCTCATACGTAATACTTTGATCTATGGGGAGAATCTTTGAATTGAAGGTCTCGGATTTTCCTAAATTCATTCTGTTGCAGTTGAAATAGCGTACACTAAACTCGATGGGATCAATGTATGGAGGATAACCTACAAGAGGCCATTTCCCCCGATGGTAGCAATCATCCAACGGATTATCGGTATCCTTAGGGTAAACATGTTCCAGAGCCAAGTACGGGCAGTATAAAAACTTATTAATTATCCATTTATTAAGCGGGATGTCAACTCCCCCAACCCTCGTAGCATAATCCCCACTACCCACTTCTCTCAAGTAAGCATAGAATTGGCATGTCAAGTCAAAATATTCTTTTTCTTTACAACATAGAAAATTCTGAGTGTATTGTTCACTAAATGGTTTTAGGGCATCAGATAACCCTTAAGTTAAATATTCATCAAATTCCACAAGAAATCTATCTAATAACTTTTCCATCTCACAAAATTCTACATACCTAGTTTGGGAAAATGTAGAGACAAGCCTTGCAACATCGTACCCCAAATTGTTGCCAGTTGAACGAGAACGACCCATTCCGCTGCTTGAGCCACCCCTAGCCATGCCAAGATCTTGGTTGAGTTAGGATAAATGGAATAAGTTGAGAGAGTTTTTGAAATAGTAAAGGAGGCCCGGGTTTGGAATTTGGGGAATGGATTTGTGAATTCAATTTTTCTTTGTGAATTTCGTCCTTTTGAAAAAGGATTGAATCCCAAAACAAATCAGTGGCCATACCAGCGCCAGCCTAGATCCGTTTCACAAACTTGGAAACTTAGTTTTTGAGTTCGTAAAGATGTTTTTTCCCTTTGATCACACATTTTTCCAAGTCCAGAAACATGTATTGTCTTTACTTACATTGAGGAGAGAAGTTCTGAACTTGTAGAGTTTTCTTGCCTTTTGGCAATTTTCAAAGTTCATTTTCTAATGGCCAAAGAACATTAGCTATCATCTCAATAAACTTTTATACAAAGCATCAAACATAACTCCATAACAAATACATAATCTAACTTCCTTTAAATAAAATTTCTAATGTAATAGTTTATTGTACGTTAAATATAATCCATCAACCCTAATCTTACATACTTAAGTTTTTAGACCAATCCTAATATACGATCCCTTCCCACCCTACATTTGGCCCCCAATGTTTTCATCGTTATCCACACCCCCATGATCACCATCATCAACGTCTTCATTACCTTCACTCTCGGAGAAGACCAGCTCGAAGTTAGGCGGCTCGTCATCTTTGCTCAATTCCATTTCAAGACCCTAAGATTCTAGGAACGCGACATGCTGGGTATATGCGCGGGTCAACATTTCACTTGTCTCGGTCAAGTTGGCACGCAAACAGTTAAAGTATTTGGTCAACTTAGTTTTCCAACTACTGCTGGTACCTGAAAATGAACATAATTCAAAATAAAATTCATATGGATAAAAAAGAAATTAAATTTGAATAAATTAAATTACTCAATCTCTTACGGGAGCTTGATGCCTCTTCCCTTTTTTTGCTTCCGCTTCCCGAGCTTTATTTGCTATCTTAGCTTTTTGATCGGGTATTTCACGCACCTTCCACTAGCCGGCATAGCCTAGTTTGAGGTTTTTGTGTTGGATTCCATCCTCAAAGGCTTATCCTGCGCAATTATGCCCGCCTTCCTCAACATAGCAGTTATCAAACCACCATAAGAAAGATCTTTCTCATTCGTTTGTGTGGCCTTCAACATGAAATTAATGACGGTGAAGCCCGGATGTATCTTTCTACCTTCCATGATGTAGTAAAACATCATGAGGTTAGCAATCGTCGGCTCGTAAGCATGGCCACCCGTGGGGAATACGTTCAGGCATATCCAATCATAAACAATACGCTACTCTATGGTTAATTAACTGACATCAAAGCTCTCTGTTTTCCCTGCATTAGCTCCTACTCTATAAAAATATTTCCTCGTCATGGCTATGGGACAAAGGGGAGTAGCATCGCTCACAACCGGCCAAACATGTGTGTGATAGATATCGAGAGGGCATTCATCGGGTCTTAATTTCTTGGGGGTGGTGTAAGGGTAACCTAGGGCATCGTTAATTGTATACGTAGTCACAGAAAAATATTTCCCATTAACCTTAGTCACGTCTCTATTGTTTCGACTATGACCCAAGTTTTCATAAAACCAAATCACTTCATCCGTGTGTACAGGCTCATCCATAAAAACAATTTCTCCAAATGTTGGGTCTTAAATGTTCTAGCAAATACCCTAATCGTAAATTTTCAATGTTCGAAGATAATACAACCTTTGAATTGATAACTTTTCTCTTCGAGAAATCGACATACCTTTGCTCGGCGTCATCATTGAAGAACTTCCTCGATTCACCTATCTCCTAGATGGGATGTTGACTACGACCATTTGCCTTCGACTTAGAGCCCTTTCCCTTGCCTGTCATGGTGTAAATTTGCAAAAGAATTTTAGGGATGTTTAGAATTGTTAGGGTTTGTGAGAAGGAATTTGAGAGGTTTAGAATCCATATTGATTTGGGGCTTTTTATTATCTGCCCATTTTATATTTTTTTTGAAGGAAAAAGATTTTTCGAGTTTAGAAACTCTTCTTGTCATCTACAAAGAAGTGACGATTAATTTTCGAGTCCAGAAACATGTTTAGTCACAAATTTAAAAAATGGGGAAAGGGTTTCAAATGGGCATTTACTCCCATTTGAAAAACTCACCCTTACCATTTCCTCCCCTCCAAAAAACCATCAACCCCCAACTTATCCATCCACTTCATCACCTAATATCTCATTTGAAGTATGGATTGTTTGAGGTATGTCTACATTTCTTCTTCTCCAAATTCTATCTCCATTTTTTTTCAACATGTTTTTTTCAAGAAATGTAGGTATAATCTATTAGAGAGTTTTTCATACCATTTGATATATCAACAAAGAAATTCTAGTCTCCCAGAAAATGCTAGGGTTTATTGCTTTTAAACAAAAATGAGCAAATTCAAATATTAAGTTGTTCTTGTTAGCTAGGGTTTGGATTTTGTGATTCTTATGGCTTCTATTTTGGATTTATTGATTGATAAATGTATTAGTGTGCTTAAATGATAGGTAAATTGCTAGGCCTAAATGGTATTGCACTAGATTTTCTTAAATCGTCAAATCATCGTCTATCTTACATGTTCATTAGCTAGAGTTTAGTTAATGATTGTTATGTTACATATTTTGTGTAAATATACATATTAGTAACTCAAGTTTGGCTGAGGTTAAGCTATTTTTTGTGTGTTCGCACATGTGCATTCAAAATGGAAACTAGAAAACAGACTCGTGACGATGTGTCACAGTTCGATAATGTCAATCCCCAACAACGGAGATGGCGTGGGATGAGAACGATGGTATGGGGGATGTGAGAAAACACCGAACAAATTGTAGAGCATTGGAACAAAGAATTTCTAGGAAAGAGTTAACATCGTTAACTTTTGACAAGAAGGGCAATTATGTGTCTGAGCAATGTGCCAAATGGTCTAGTTGGGTGGCAAAGATCGGTAGAACACAGGTACATATCCGCTACGATACTTGGCATGATGTCCCGCATGATTACAAGGACACTTTGTCGATGGCATTCGAGGTAGCTTTAGTGAATCATTTTCCCTACTTTTTCCTTCTACAATTTGTCGTCACATGTACTCTCCCTACTCACATCC